>NTHP01000072.1:475212-487512 GCA_003416845.1 Oplegnathus fasciatus | reverse complement strand
AAAAAAACAGTGATGCGCATTTTCTAAACTGCAAATATTCATTTATTTTCTTGCACTAACTGCTTTCACATTTATGGTAAATTCTCTGGATCAGGAAAAATAAACTGAATCCAGAAAGTCACATCACCAAACAAACAGGTTTCCATAATGAGATATCACCTCCAAGCAATAACTGGTTATGTGCCAACGGGCCTCTTTGAACAGACAAACGCACCAGCCAACATTTAGCAGGCTGATGTTAATTTCTGCTGTGGATGTGGCGGAACTGGCCAGCTTGTACTGTAAAGGGAAATGCGATAAAATGTTTCCGTTCTCTTGATTATGAGCCGCAAATTGCTTTGTCGGGATTTAAATGGCAGGTCTTTTCCCATCGTGCGCTGATGGAGTCTATTTTTAAACCCCTTTCCTTTCTCGCCCCCCCCCNAAAAACTTTCGCAGGGTTGGCAACAAGAAGCTATTAGGATAACTCTTCTCCTGTTAACATTCCAATTAATCAAAGATGAAACCAGATTCCCACAGGGATCATTAAGGGCCAGCACCTGTTCTTCTGATACTGTAGGCTGTATGATAAACCAGTACAACTTCTTGGTCAGACTTTGGCTGACCTCTGGGGACAGTGTGAGACATATAATCACTGCAAGCCTGTTATACATCAGCCCACTATCAGTGATTGAAATATAACCTCTTTCGGATATGATGCCAAACAAGGAGCTTATTTCACAACCAAAACAATTCCAAAACTTATACTATCAGGATTTCCTTAAATTTCATAACAGTGCAGCCCTGTTAGGATACAAGTTGCATGAGATACACAAACTTAATGACAAATTCTTCGATTAAATGAAGTGATGATTCAGCCAACTACTGGCTGTTATTGTAATAGCTCCCCATCAAATGTGTACTCCATGGTCATATTGGTATTTTATTGTCATATAAATGATAAGGTTTGTGAAGCAAGTCTCTCTCTATTGGCTATAACATACACATGCCAAACAGGAAGTTGGCCTTAGGCCTGACCCTTGCCCCGCCTCTATGTACATGCCAAACCCAGTCCCAGGTCAGATCTCAGCCTCTGCAATCCAATTTCAGCCATATTTCTTTCAAGCAATTACATACCTCTTGGCAAGGCCTCATAATTAAACAAATGATGATATTTTGATATCCATAATTATACGCATTCACATAAGGTGCCCTTTCAAGTTAAATATGCTTTTTATTACACGCCTATCATCTGTGATGAGATTATGCACAGTGTGGGTTTGGACTGAGTTAGGGTACATTTAATCAAATAAGAGGAGCAGTAATGGAAGCATGCTGGACCCGGGACTACACTGCATAGGCTGCTCCCTTTGAGCCCAGCTTATGTTTAGCAAATTTCAGACAATGAGAACGTTATGACGGGAACTCTGAGGGAGAGCCTTTAACCCCTGCCCACCAGAGGGTCAAGCTCATGGCATATGACATAGGCTAATTTCTATATCACTGATGAGGTGCACCTCACATACTTGTGGCCTGAGGAGATTGTTTAAATGTACGAATCTCTGACAAAACTAGTTATAGCTGATGCTATAGTTATCGTGTGTTTCTGTTCATGGTGTGATCTGGTGGTCTTCTCAAGGCCAGCTGGCACTGTAACCAGGCAAGTATCCACGTGCAGTTATGACACTGAATACCATCATTCCGCTTTCATTGAAAGCAGTCACATTGGGAACAATTGGGAATAATTTTTTACAGAAGTCACCCAAATGTGCTGACTGTGAAAGAGTAATCATTCGTTCTCCCTTGAAACTGACGGGTCTTTGCTGCCCTCTTGTGGCATCATTTTGTAATGTCACTCACCTCTTCCTGTTGTTGTTTGAACACAGACTACAACAATTTAGACTCAAACCAGAAAAATTCCTTTGTGACCATTTTTAAATCTTGGCTTGTGCTGGAATTCATTGAGCATTGAGATACAGATGCGTATCATCCCAAGCATCCATTTCTATCAAGGTAAGAAGGAGCAGAACCCACACTGCATCTTGTGTCAAGGGGTAAGTGAGTGGTTTAAGAACAATTGCATTTACAACAACCACACAAACACAAGCTAGCGCATAACTCCCAGATATTACCTCTTGTTGGTGATAATACCCCACAAAGTTACACCCTAATCAGGCCAAAATCCCAGTGGCTTACATATTTACTGACAGAATGTAGGCAAGACCAGAACTAGCTTTCACAAGGGATAAGCCTCTAATAGGAAAAGGCTTACAACAAAAGCCCGACGTGTAAATCGTTGCCATGTTGAAAGAAAATAGGCCACAGAGGACATTTTGACACAATAAAAAGCACAGGTGTAAATAATAAAATTTATGATGGCTGAATTCCATTTAGCTGCTCCAGTTTCAGGGTTCTGGTGTTGTGCATCCTGACTCACTGTCACAGTTTAATAAAACAGAGCCACTTTTAATGTTATTAGTAACACCTGTGCTTTTCCTACTTTGACAAGTCAAAATGTCTGCTGTTTATTGTTAATGTTGGTGTCAATATTTTGAGAGGAAGATCATTTTAGTGAGGTTATATGAACAAAATATATTTGAAAAAGCTGGCCTTTTTTCACCTTAAGTCTGGTCAAAGCAGTGATTAGAGGCAAGCTGTTGTTTAGGAAAGGAACAGTAGTGGAGGAAGTATTCAGATCCTTTACTGAAGTAAAAGTACAAATATCACACTTTGAAAATACTCCACTACAAGTAAAAGTCCCTTATTCAGAACATTACATCAGTTAAAGTATGTTTTATTATCAAAATGTACAAAATTACTCATTATGCAGCAAAATGGTCCCTGACATTGTTTTACTTTATGATGTTTCTGGATTCATATTACTGCTGCATACAGCATATGTTGCATTTTACTTCTGTAGATGTTTAAGGTTCAGATAATTTTAACTACTATATATACTGTTGGGTAGTTTAATCTACAGCAATGCTTCATATTTTATAAGATCATCATATGTTTGTTCTGTGAGAGTATCTCTAAAAAGTCAACTTTTCATGAGCACAGAAGAACAGCCTGTTTTCAGCTTTGTAACGATGCATTTTCCAGCTAATCCAGGGAGGGTTTAAATAGTTTATTTAGCTTAAGAAGTATATCATAATAATAATTTATAATCATTTTCTCAACGGATAAAGGAACACTTAATCCTTCAGTTTATCAGAAAAATTCAAAATCACCAGGTTTGGACATACATGGTTTTCACTGGGCAGGAAGGGTATGAAAAATTGTAATCTGAAAAGTAACTAAAGCTGTCAGACAAATGCAGTGAATTACAATATTTACCTCTAAGATTTAGTGGAGTAGAAGTATTAAGTTGCATAAAATGGAAATACTCAAATAAAGTACCTGGAATTTGTACTGAAGTACAGTGCTTGAGTAAATGTATTTAGTTACATTGGAAAGGGATTGCTCTATGCTACTGAGGTGCCCTTGAGCAAGACACTCCACAGTCTGCTGCTCCAGTGGAGCTACTCGGTGGACAGCTATAGTTGTAGTGGGCGACGTCTAGCTGTGAATGTGTGTAACAGTGTGAACTTGATATTCCTGTGAAGGGCAGCTGTGTCCAGCAGTTTAGTATACAGGACACTAGACTCTAAGGCAGGGTTTGACTGATTAACCAGTGTGAGCAAAGGGTTAATAAGAACCCTAACATTTCCCATGACAACCAAAAGTATCATTCCTACATGTCAGCTCTGTGTAATAAAGTATGAGCACATATACTGTATATTTCGAGATGAATAACAACCACCAGAGGGCAGCAAAGCTCAGCATTTACTGTCAAACTGCTTTTACATGGTTGTTGTACATATTTCATAAGGATAAAAAATTGGGACATTACTTAAAGAAGGATGTCTCGTGATTTAACTTGGTGTTTAAGGGCTAAATAAAAGATGAATAACGGCTAAAGAGACGTGTATTACTGGCTCATGTATATAAGCCGACTTCCATGTGAATGTTGTGCTTTCCTAACACGTTCAGTCCGGGCTTTCAGGAGGAGGAGGAGGGTGAAAAATATATTGTTTCCGGGTGAAATCACTGCTCAGAAGTTTTGTGCCGGTGGTATGTGGTTGTTGGAAGAAAGCCGGCTGCCCTCAATGCCTCAACCGGAGAACTGCACCAATCAGCTTCAGACAGACAGGAGACGTGAGATGCCTTCACAATAAAAGCCTCACAGGGTCACTTCGGAACAGCAGTGTTTTGTCATTTTTCAAATACAGTAATAAATGCACTCTGTGTTAGTTTACTGTGAATTTCCATTCATATGTAGCTCTTATGTCTGTTATATTGAAAAAGACTATTGATGAATAATTTATTTTTACAGGGAAAAAAACTGGACAAAAGAATAAAGACAAAACATCCCTTTGAACAAAGCCAACAGCAGACTGACAGGCTGCACTGTAGAGATGATGTAATCTGGAAACAAACCCTTTAGCTGTAAATAAAGTAGCACCCTCTCAAACCCATGGTGAATTTACTGTAAATCCCACATTCAGATACAAATCTGGTTGGTAGTTGGTCACGGTGGTGCTGGACCTGGATCATGGAGCTCATAGGCCTCATTAGGAGGCAACAGCTCCCAGGGCTGAAGACTGTTCAGACCAGGGTTACACATCCAGAGGATAATTAATGGCAGCCCCCCAACGTGCACACAGTAGGCTACACAGAAGATGTATCTGCACATGCGCATGCAAGAGTCAGCAAAAACAAATGTGTGTATGGCGAGATTTTGGATTTGTATGGTGAAATACACAGTGTTATGTACATGAGTAGCACCAGAAATACACAGGCAAAATCAGATGAGAACTATTTGTTTTGAAAAAGCAGAAGTGTAAAGGACCAATACTGTGTTTCAGTGTTGTACTCCCTAGCTGAATATTTAAAGTGTACTCAGAGTGGTGTGTATTTGTATGTGTACTGTGTATATGTAGCTGAAATATTACCACCCACTGTGACTTTCTTGTGTTATCTTTTAAACTAAGCTAAACTTAAGTAGGCCTACACAGTCCAAATAATATCTGACACCAATTCAGTGTCAATGGATCAACCTGAGTTCCCATACAGTGGTCTGTGTTTACATTTCACTGTGATTGTATCTTATATGATTACATGTGACAAATAAAGTTGATTGACTTTGTTGTCCAAAGTCTTTGTGAATTCATGTTCAGGGTGGATTTTCCCTTTAATCTAAGCGTCGCAGCTGGAGTCTCGCGCAGGCTACCAGCTGTCATCAGGAAGGGTTTTTATTTTGAACATGTTGAGCGGAGGTCCTGTTTTTCTGTTACTCTCTCAGACTTGACAGCGGTGGCGGAGGGAGCGGAGGGAGAGCTGGCGGAGGAAAAAGCAGCGGTGGTGGTGGTTCACCTTGTGAAACAAACAGGAAGCGAGCGCGCGCTCCTGTCCACCTGCGGGGATCTACGTGCTGCGTAGAGACACAGCCGGGCAGCGGGTCGTCTGTCACATACACCTCTTGCAGGTGAAACTACTCTGTCGTGAAGACACAACAGCAATATTAACTTCCAGCTGCTTGTTCGTCCGGTACATTCCTCAGCGACCTCACACCAGAGAGGGACTAAAGGTAAGTCCCCACTCCTTTTTTATGGGATTGATTTCAGCCCCGTAGTTTTCACTCGCCGAGTGAGGACCTCACGCCAACCTCCGTTCACCAGTCTGTCAATTGATTGTCGCATTGCTCGGGCTACCCAATAAAAATAATTTCCCTGCCTCGGAGAACATAACTTAACAACTTCTGCGAATCCGTAGCACCCACATTTTAATTCGACATTTCACCAGCAAACTAGTTTATCAGCCTTTATTTAGGTTAAATTAATCTGGTGGAATTGTTTAATCCCCTATTGCTATAAAGCTACGCTCACTAAAATGGACTGTGGTGGACGGCGGCAGCGTACACAGTTTTTAAGTTGAAATGTCATGAATATCAAGTGTTGTTCCCGGGTTAAGTGTATGCCGAATATACCAGGAGACCCTGTGGATTTGTTAAGGATTCAAATTTTGTTTGGAGAGTCGTTGACTTCAGCTGCAAACCGAGACAACAACAAACTTATTACATTTCTAAACTCAGTTTGTTCAGTGCTGCCTCCGTACGAGAACAGTGCATAGCATTCCCAAGTGTTCATCCCTCAACCGAGGTGACTGATCAGTGCTTATAACTGTGTTTTTGGGTGTTTGGCTATGAGAGTGTGTGTTTAAAATTTCTCATTTTGACAGTCACTTTCAGCTGTTTTACCCAGCCTCTCACATGTCCTGGCCTCTCTGCTGTAGTTTGTATCAAATAACAGTCAAGTTAGTGTAATTTCATATTATGTGTCCTGTAAGAAGTTTTCATGTGGCAGACTCCTACCCTGTTTGCGATCAATTATTTTGAGTTGTAGTGAGATCAAGCTTTTCAGCTATTATTTTTCTCACTCTGACAGAGATTGACCCCTGGAGCCCTGGTCAGAAAACACTGATCCATAAACCCAAAAGTAGTCTTAAGGGATCATTGAGACTTGCTCTAAGCTGTGTCACTGTGACACAAATGTGTCTGTCTTACTGTTGAGAAATGGACAGACGGAGCCAAATAAAGAGGATATGAAACTTTGGAGACTAATTCATTTAGTCAGCTTTTCTGCCATATGCATATTAACCTTTTGGTTTTCATTCAGAGGTAGAAGTCAGCAGAGGCTAAATATCTTTGGTAGAGTTTAGCTGCTAGGTTCGGTTATATGATCCTCCTGACGTAGTGGAGCTCAAGCTGATTCATGAAAGCCTTCATGAATCAACAGCTGTGGATTAATTTTACTTAGTTTGGGCACAGTGTCTGGAATGGGCAATAAGTATACCTAAAAGACGTATAAGGACCCTGTTTTAAGTATTTGGCATGTAATGGGTGACTTGACAGTTGGGCTACTTCATCATAATTGTCGTCATTTGGATTCAGGTTTCAGCACGTCCCATAACTCAGCCATCCTCTTTCTCAGCAAATGAAAAAAGATCGATGCCAACTGTTGCACATTTCATATCTGTATATGTGGAAATTGCGACTGTGACTGCTTTTTGCGTGTGCTTGCATGTTTGTGCTCGGCGAGCGACAGTCCTCACACGTCCTCAGGCTGAGGTTTTCCTAGAAGGGTCCCTCTTCATTCACAGTAAGCCAACAGAAATGGATTTGTGAATCAGAGTTTAGTTTGAGCTCAATCTGCGCCAGTGGAAGTGGTCAGTAGGTCTGTGGTGATAATGTCAGGCAACATGAGGAAGATGTAACAAATGCAGCTATGCTGACAGGTGTATGTTTATACATGGGTGCCCTCATGTGCTCTTACAGTATCTGTTCAACACCTAGCCTGAGGGTTGAGCATTATGGCGTTGTATGCTGTGAGAGATTTTTTTTTTACACCATTTCTCTAGAGGCTACTGTCCATTTAATATTGCCTGTATTAGGACATTGCAGGTTATGGTTTAAATCAGTGAGCAGTACTGCTTTATGGCAATATTGAATTTATAACGTATTTATATGATTTGATTCTCCAGATTAACCAAAAACAGGCTTTCCATCTGGTTATTTTATCTATAAACAGTTTCTCAGTTTAATTTCCGAAATTACTTTATCACGATATATATTAATATCATAACATAAACTGACATTATCCAGTACCATGACAGAGGACTTAACCTAGCCTGAGGCCCATGTGTTCCAGGTGGGCAGCGATTGAGGCTGAAGTCAGAGTATTTTGTCATGTGAGACTCAATCTGACATTTCATCGTTTGATTGTTTATAAACCTAAAACGCACACACAAACACACGTAGCCTTAAAGATGATTTGACTGTTCAGCGGTCTTAATTTCCAGAGGCGTCATCTAAGTTGTCACAGAGATGCAGTCATTTGAAGGCATCTTTACAGCAGCTCACGCACATTTCCACCTGTGCTGTCCCACACAGCTGATTGCTCAAACTTGGGTCAATGCTTGCAGAGGGAGCATGTTACAAGAGGAGAGAAGAATTTCTTTAGCTAATATTTGCTCTTCATTTAGTTTTGTATTGGCTGCAACTTTCTGAAATATTGTGGCCCAGTTGATGTGTTCAAGTATGTTATTTTGATCAGGCAATGGTCCTGGCTGCCCTTTGCTGGGCGGGGACTGCTGTCAGGCCCCCTCTGAGGTGAAGTTTGAGAACACTGATAAGACCAACTGACGTCACTCCACAGACATCAGCCAACAATGCAGCTATTTACTCCAAGCCAGATTTAGTCCCAAAGCAGGCCTCTCCGGAGAAACTGGGCACAAATGAAAGCAGAATTCTAAACAAGTGTGCCACAAAAACAGAAATAAAGTTATGTAACTGTGGTGAAATCCA
Organism: Oplegnathus fasciatus; assembly: GCA_003416845.1. Classification (NCBI taxonomy): domain Eukaryota; kingdom Metazoa; phylum Chordata; class Actinopteri; order Centrarchiformes; family Oplegnathidae; genus Oplegnathus; species Oplegnathus fasciatus. The sequence goes on along the minus strand of NTHP01000072.1, from coordinate 479,129 downwards.
TGTCCTGTATCATTGGCCTTACAAAGTTGGACACTTTCTCTTTCTGTGGGAGGTTTCTGATTTGTATTGTGGTTTGGGTTTGAGCCATCTGAACGATACAGGGTGTTTGGGGCTGAATTAACAGAGAGAAAGAGAAAGGTGGAGTGCAACTGGAGAAAAGTGACCGACAGCGTGGTGAAATTATGAGGTAAAGCTTAGAGAAAGGAGGCCTGTGGCTAATACAGCCGGACTTACTCTTCATACCAGTGCCAGTAATCAAAACAATAATACATTTTATTGGTGTAGCATGTTTCACTGTGCTCAGAGACCCTTCAAGTCTCACAATAAAGCGCATCAAAACATCAGCGTATAATGGCATATTGCAGCATGGTAAAAAACATGCAGAGCAGTCTGTACGTATTTGGACAGCGATATGTTTTTCATTGTTTTGGCTCAGCTCCACCTGGTTGTATTTCAAATGAAACAATGACTATGAGGTGAAAATGCCAACTTTCAACTTTAAGGTTCACATCCATACTGGGTGAGCCTTGTGGGAAAGCTTTAAGTAAACACGTTATAGTCATTGTTTCATTTAAAATCCGATGTTCTGGAGTGCACTGTCTTATACTTACAGACTGCATTGTATATAAAATAATAGTAGTTGTGAGTGCCTAAATTGGTTGTACGTGATACAAATTAAAAAGGTGGATTTTGAAGGCTTGATATGGAAAATAATTACCAACAATGTGTTTGTGTACAGTGTCAGATGGGATCTGTGTGTATTGAGCCAATGGTCCTTGACCGGCTGATTTTTGCCTGACAAGTACGTTCCCTACCTTCCAGTTTTTGTCTCACTGACTGCCTGCTGTGTTTGATTACCGCTAAATTTTGCTAGAGCTCTGAAAGGCAGCGTTATTTAACTGCATAGAGACTGAGCAGTGGAGTAGGATTAGAGAAAACGCTGTGTATTCCAGTGTGTTCACACATGCTTTTAAGAGACCCACTTTAGAAACCTGAATTGTGTATTCTATTGTCAGCGTCTTTTTTTAAGAGTGAAACACCTGTGTGTGTCACTTATTGTTTATACTATCCCCATAATTTTCTTTTTCTCCCTCTCACCCCCCCCGTCCTCTCTCTCTGTCTCTCACACTCATTCACACTTCCTGCTGTTATACTTTTAAAGCAATCACCCCTCATTACTGTGAGAAGGCTTGCGTAACATCCTCTCAAAGAATAGTATAAATTTGCATGTAAGCGTGTGCAAACTGGCTTTCACCATTTGTCTGCTAGCTTGCACGATCACAATTGTCTTTTTTTGAGCCCCACAGTGTCATCTACTACCAGTACTGACCATAAAAAGGGAATGCTCAGTGTTCACTTAAACTAAGTGCAAACTGTACCTTACTGCTTATTATAAAACCATACGTAGAAATGGAAATTGCTATAGCAAGAAATGTGACTGACTGTGAGATGAGAGCAGCCTGCTGGAATTCTCCACTTTGCTGCACAGCAGGCCGGGACCTGCCAAGGAATGCAGGGAAGACAGCAGGAGAGGGATAGAGGGAGATGTACTGAGCAGAGAGAGAAATACCAGAGAAGGTATGCCGAAATATGTGAGCGGGAATGAGATTTCTGACGCAATGAGTAGAAACACATAGAATTATGACTGTAAGCACCCGGTGCAGATGTGGTCAGATGCACATTTAGCCACATTTACTCTCATGTGTAAATGCCACAAACCAACCAGGGCTTGACAGCATCCTCCTGCTCACCAGTGGCAAGTTAATTTTGTTGTCGTACAAGCAAACGTGCTCTCGCTTTCAGACAAATTGTGAATGAAATGTGAAGAAAACAGACTCTCCAGTTACCAAATCAAAACAACATCATAACATCTTTGATCACTTATGCGTGTAGGAGGTGCAGACCCTCAACATTAGACCTGCTACAGGCTGCTCTGTGTGACACCGCCTCTTGTTGTGTGGTGTGAAGGTGTGACGTCTTTGACTTGAAAATTCTCTGATAAGCAGCTTTGCATTCGGCACCTCTCCTGTCAGAAAACCAAACAATAAAAAATATAAATAGGAGTGTCGACAATACAATAGTGTACATTTGGTGTCTTCTTGCATTAAAAAGGTTGCAGTTCAGCTGTCAGCTCCCAGTTGGAGCTCATTATCTTCTCCAACTCGTCCATTCCTTGACTTGGTGTAGAATTGAGCAAATCAGACAGCGAAGATGAGCCAGTAAGCCAATCTGCCAGTGAGACAATCACTAATGATGATATTTATATTATCAGCATTACAAATGATCAGATATCAGAGAAGCATGTTATGCAAGGTACAATGTCCAGTTAAAAGAACAGACACTCATCCTGGCAGGAGAAGAAACAGGTCATTTGAGTTAATTATACACAAAGACAACCACTGACATTAGTAAAACAATTACCCACTGTGCCTAAAACAACATGTACACTTTCCTCACTTCCTGCAAACACAAGTTTGTGTAGATGACAGCTAATCATGGGATCAGCTGTGGAGCGCGTTCTTGGCTGCCTGTAGGAAAACATGAGGACATCTAAGCTGTCACTCGGCAACTATGATTTACACATCTGAGTCATAAGTGGGCTAATTAGGACCACCATGGTCAACAGAATTTAAATGACAAAACAAGTGCTAACTCTTATAAATAGGCTTCGTATTTGCAGCACATCTAATGAGAGGAGCATCGATATTGTTTATTTAAGTATCTGTCATCACATCTATAGCTGGGATACTGATTATAATATAGATTTTGTCATACGAGGTTACATAGTGTCTGGGACTTTGGTCATGATAATGAAGCCAAAATATTCCCTGCCTGGTCCTAAATCTGATTACATTTTATATAGAAGGGAAACATTTAAATTTAACGATGTCAGTGTAATTCAGCTAAATACGTACACACAATCTGAATACAAGCCATCTGATAATGTCAGGTGTCAAAGTTGAATTAGCAAAGATTTCGTGTGTACGATAATGGTATGAAGGATTAATATATTTAAAGGTGTGTGTGTGTGTGTGTGTGTGTGTGTGTGTGTGTGTGTATATGTATATATATATATATATACATATATATATACATATACATATAACTTAACGGCTACTAACCTGGTAACGGCTAGTTAGCTCGTTAGCCAGCTACCGACCAGCTGTGCTAACAGGCTAACTGTTGTGTTAACGGTAACTAGCAGGTGAACCACGTTAGCTCGGACATCGAGCTTCTTGTCGCCTCATTGTGAGGCTGCCTTCTATGGCGACGGTGTATTTGGTTACAGGTGTGTGTGCGCGCGCGCGCGCATGTGTCACTAACGAGGTCTCCCGTAGTAACGGTTGCTAAGCCTAAGCTGCCCGTCTGGAGCTCACATTAGCACCCAGGCTCACTAATTAGGCAGCGTGTAACGTTAGCTCATCTGCAGAGTCCTGGGTCCGTGTGTGTGTGTGTGTGTGTGTGTGTTTTCATGCANNTTTTCATCCGTGTGTGTGTGTGTGTGTGTGTGGGCGGACAGCAGAGCCAGGAGCATCAGCACTCAGTCCAACATGGAAACCTCAGATGTGAGCAGAGCTTCAACAAACGATCATTGTTCTTGCGTTTGTCAGTTAATCACTTCCTGTTTGATTAACTGGATCTAAAAATAATCAATAACAAGTCATCAGAGAACAAAGTGACGTCTTCAGCCGGCCTGTTTGATCATTTATCTCCATTAAAATGTCCGTGTCCAGTGTTATTTGTGTGTCTACATGCCCGTTAGTGTCCCGGATTTGAGTGGGATCTTAATTTGATCATGTTCGGGATGTGAGGGCTCGTTTAAAGCCTCTTTATATTCACGATCACAACATTATCCAGGTGTCACGTGGTCTGCAAGCAGGTGTGTTTAAGTTTCAAGTTTAGTTTGTGTGTCACAT
>NTHP01000072.1:442451-454275 GCA_003416845.1 Oplegnathus fasciatus | reverse complement strand
GTGTGTGTGTGTGTGTGTCACAGCAGGATGAGACACTATTCAAGCTGTCCGGTGTGAAAACGTCATTCTAGAAGCCCATAATTAATGAGACAAGTGTTTATATGCATAGACGCATCCCTGATCACCCAGTGTTGTCAATGCATCAGACGGACATGCTGGGTGTCATGTTACTTTTCAAGTGTGTAACTGTGCACCTTTGTGACGTTACAGGCTCGCCATTGTCTGCCCATGACTGTTCATTTGAATGGTGTCTTGTGTTATTCTCTTGTTGCCGCCTGGAAGTGTGTGTGTCTGTGTCAGTGAGTAAAACATTGTCTTGTGTATGTAGGATTTATTTCCTACATAAACATTGCTGTGTACTATAATATGTCTGGTTGTTTCTGCTCTGTTTAACTGATTTTGTCTGCGTCACCCCTTATCACATACAGTAACTGCAAAGTCCCTTTTAAGAGATGTTCAGATGGCAATCTACAGTTTGAACAACACACAGAAACACACACAACAAGATTGTTTCCATTTGCATGGCTCATAATGTTAAGTGGCTGAGATCGTGGCTCCAAATGCATTGCATATATTGCACCATCGTCAGGCACGTGGCATAAGAATGGCTCATCTGCTGGTAGCTGGAGCACTTAACTTAGAGGGGAAAGACCATTAGAGGCAATCAGAGCTGTCATTTTTAATGGGCGGATCGAGACAAAATGGAAATGGACCTGTGGCCTAGTGGAAGAGTTAATGTACTAGGCCACTTGAGGACTAGGTAATGAGAAAAAGGCAGGTGGAAGTGGTGTGACGGCACAGCTGTGGTTGAGGCACGAGCCCAAATGGAAACCAGGCTGTGGGCTGTTTTACACCAGCAGCTGGGAAGCCACTTACTGCAGCTCAATTGAGCTCGCTGCAGTTAACATGCATGTGTTTGTGTCCACATGTGTGCTTTTTTGTCCTTGGATTGCATGCACTGAATTTTGCAATTTGAGTCTTCTGCATGTCTCATTGGCAGACAGAAATAGCCTTTCTCAGCCAGTGCTTTCGAACATGCAGAGAGGAACTGTGGCAGGCTAACCCCCTCCTGCCTTACTTGATAATTACCTTAGCTGCAGCCGCTCTATATTTTTGTGTGTGTGTGTTTAGGGACGGCGTGCACGGTGCATATGTATCTGCGTGCACTTTTGTACATGCATTATCCACCTGTGTGTGTGTGTGTGTGTGTGTGTGTGTGTGTACACTCTGCCGGGGGGACCGGATTGTCAGATGAATGGAGGGCAGACTGACCTTTTGTTCTGTTTGCTTAGTGGGCATTCCTCTGAGCACTGGCCCTCACCCAAGTTAAAGCCACCGGGCCTCCCTCTGGACTCAGCACGGTGCTGCCCCCACAGGGACACAGTGACACTGAATCATTTGTGCCTGTCAACTTGTTGTTAATGAAAAGGATACTAGAAAAGATCCTGCATGTTTATATATGATTGAAATGTTGAATGTTTTATGTGCTTTTTTTATATTACTGGATTGTTTGAACAGCCTCAGAAGCTGAAACATCACATGAACTGACTCTTTTTTGAGCTTTGTCAGTTTTTACTTTTTTGACAAGGTTTACATTTGGGTTGGAGACGTACAGTATGTTGGCATAGCCACACTTTTGCTTGTGCAAATCTTTAATTCTTTCATCTTTAAAAACTTGTGCATGTTTAGTTCTCTTGATTGTTTAAACCAGGCTCGAATGAGCCACAACAACTGAGTTAGCTTTGAGGAACGGCCTAATGGCTTTCTGGAATACCACCCTGAGCTGCAAGGTTTCCAGGAAAGTGTCATCAGCCATGACAACATGCAATTGTAACATGTTCACGTGAAGTGCGTTTGCCTATAGGTTGGTCGAGTTCATTGTATGTTTGAAGGAAGAATGAGTCATGATATAATTTGCTTTCTATTAGTTCTGAAGTTGTTATTCTGTCAGCTTTCTAACACCAACTATCATTTTTCTCCTCTGTAATTAAGTTTTTAAAGACTGATTTCTACTTATCCCACAACTGCACCCTTCAATCATCAGAATGACCTGTTGAGAACAAATAAATGCGAAATAAAGCGTCTTTCAATCATCTTGTTTTTACAATACAGTACACTTATTGCAACCATGTTTTCAGTCTAAAATGTCTTGTTTGTTTCTCTCCTCTGTCCCTCCAGGTCCTTATGGTTGAGGTGGTGTGTGGTGCCCCTTGCCATGCCTCCTGCCATGACAGACCTCCTGGACATATGGGCGGCCCACTCGCCCTTGGCCGGCCACGCTCTGGACCAGATCACTGTGGACTTTCTGCTGCCCACCGGTATCTACATCCAGATGGACGTTCCACGCGAGGCCACCATTCAGCACATCAAACTGGTGAGTGGCGCTGGGTTGGTGCCAGAATGGGTTTGGCGCTAAAATGGGATTCCTGCACATCAGTTGTATTTAAAGCCGTAAGTTGCTTTTGAGGTGAGCTCATTTCAGCTGTGTTGTGACAACACAACAGATAATTAATAGATTCTGATAAAATCAACACTGAACACAGGGAGTACACAACACAAGGATTAAATGAATTTATTTGCGTGTTGTTTGTCCTGACGTTATGTTATTGTCCTTGCATGCCTCTTGGCCTATTGTCCTATTAGGGAAAGCACAGTCTACAGCCCACACACATATATGTACCATTACACATATAGTCACACAGCTGGTCAGTGAGACATGATCTAATTCCCGTTTTGACAGAGGTGGCTGTTGCGGCCAGCTGAGTGTTTTTTGTTTGTGAGTAGCTATTGCTTTCAGCATGCAAATAGCTCATGACACCATGCGTGACTGCAGCTAATTTTGTGAGGTGGACGTCAGAAGTCACAGACTCGATGGGTCTTTTAGAAGTTGTTAAGGAAACCACTCACATTGTTTACAAAGTGTGTGTTAATGTGAAGGTGTTTGAAATAGTAATCTTACTGCCCCTTTTGATGTGATTGAGGCATTGAACTACACAGAGTGACCAGAAAAATGGAAACACCTGTACTATACAAGACAGTGAGGTACGATGGCTCTTACAATAATAATAACACCTTACAATACAATGTATTCAATGACTTAGACTTAGACTTAGACTTCACTTTATTGATCCTTTTGGGATGTCTCCCTCAAGGAAATTGAATGTCCAGTAGCATACACAGGTATAAAATACAATATAAGATAAACATAGACTCTTAAGATAAATATATAAAATAGGAAAATATGAGAATATTACCTCAACGACAGCCTCAAAAATTTCTTTTGAGTTGAATGAATTAAAACAATTAACAATGATACGTTTTGCAAAGTTAGTATTTATTACCGTCTGTGTCTAGGGCCGTTGTACTGAGTTGCATTACAATGTACAGTATTTCTAGTATTTTTCTGGTTACTGTATTTTGATCGATGTAGAAAACATATCCTCCACTGACACGCGACTGCTAACATTTTTTCCCAAGAAAGACACTGTTAAAGAAAGCCTGAGGACGTTGTTCTGAATAGAAAATAAACAAATCAGTCTGTGTGTGTGTGTGTGTGTGTGTGTGTGTGTGTGTGTGTGTGTGCATAACGTCTGCCTGCCATTTTCTAGAAATCACTTCTGGCTTCATCAGCCCTGTAACGTGACCAAGGATGCAGAGTGATTTCACTTCGGATTTCGACACTTTCGACATTCATAGATATTCACTCTTAGCAATAACGCTTTTGTTTTTCATGGCCTTTAAGTTCACTGGACTAACTACATGTGTACGTGGGTGTGCACGCATAAAAGGCAGAGAGAGCTTCATGTGCAGAAGCAGTGGAAAGCTGTGACAAATTATATGTCACTGAAGCAAGAAATTAGAGAGAAGACGGGGCGAGGGAGACTCCTTTGAGACTTTCTAGTAAATGAAAGAGAGAGGACAAATGCGAGGAAGCCAGGAGGGGTATTAATTTAGTCAAAGGGTAGAATTTCGTTTGACCTTTGCAGGCCTTTCAGGCAGCTTCATACCAGACTCTTCATCATTTATCAAGACACCAACAAGAGTAGGCTTGTGAATGACTTCGTTTTTATTAATACTAATAAAGACAAGATCAGATTTTCTAGAAAGCAGACTCTTAAAAGGTTTTGTGGAACTGACTGTTATCATTTGAAAAATCTATGTTTTCTATTTGTAACTTGTAGAGACTGCTGGCTTATAAACAAATGCTGATAGCATGGCAGTCATTTTGTAAAGCAGGTTTGTTCGTTTCTAAGAACATCAAATAATTAAATCCGCTATGCATTTTGCATGTGATTTGTGGGGAGATGTGATCAACATTACATAAAATCACGAGGGTTCCTGTAGAAGAAGATATTTGTTGTGCTACAGCATAGGTCTATAACCTCAGACATAGACACACAACTTGACACCCAACCCTGTGATCATGCTGTGGGGGCACAGGGACATGAATCATGCCAGGATTGGCTGGTGGATAACATTATTCACATCCTGAGCGGCTCACCCAGAAGCTGTGTCATGTTGCCGTGAGTCATGTTTGTCCCTGATCATGAAACATACACGTTCGTCAATATATTACATCATTATGATATGTTGTTTTCATTAGTTTTAAGGCCCTTGGGAAATCAGCACTTTACTACTCAAGGGATTTATGGTTCAACTCCATCAAAAGCATTGTGATGGTCCTGTAGAGGTTAAGAAGATGCCGTAAGCATTGCTTTCCCAAACCCTTTCAAAACCCATCAGATAATTTCATTATATACATGGCCATCAAGCCAAAAACAAGGATACTGTTTATTCCGGTTGCACATATTCCAAGTAGGATTTATTTAATTGAGTCTAATGGAGATGATAAAATCACTCTGTGGTTTTGTAGTGCAAAAGCACTTTGGTGAAACTCCAATTCTTCTTCTCCCATCCAGCTTTTATGGAAGCAGGCTCAGTCGTTCCCCTTGTTTCCCTCCCTGGGCGAGATGGAGAGCCACATGTTCGAGTGTGTCAACCAGGCAGCCGTGCACGAAGAACTGGAGGACGAAACTCGCAGGCTGTGCGACGTTCGCCCTTTCCTGCCGGTCCTCAAGCTGGTGACGCGCAACTGCGGCCGAGCAGAGCGCCTGCTGGACTCCAAAATCGGCGTGCTCATTGGCAAGGGTAAGACAGCGTCACTTTTAAGACTTTCCCTGAGTTTAAAGTGGCAGATTATCACACAAGCTTTCGCACACATTACTCCCTCCTTGAATGATTCGTTTACTGTCCCTGTTTGACATTCCCAATAAAAGAAAGCACTTAAGAGTTGGTTAGTGGGACAGTAAATCTTTCCCCGCACACAACAGGCCTTAAGCACCTCCTCCAGTACACTAAGTAGCTCTCCTGCTCAGCACATTCACCCCAGCCATCAGACCTCAGGCCCATCTGCAGCTGGCTCCTATCAGTGGCTCTGCTGTCTGATAGAGAAGCGTGAGGATTGACTGGACGTGTTCCTGACATGTCTTCCATCACCTGTCACTTTGTATTATCTCCGGTGAAGATTAGGCCTTTTAAAGGAGCAGAGGGAATCGATCAGTGCCGTAGAAAAGCCCAGTCTTCTGAGGTGATTAAACATTTGTTAAACTCAGATTTAGTGACAGAATATTTATAAATGCACAAGAGGAAAAAGGACTTTGTTACCTGCCAACGATGAATTGATTAATCAAGAAAATAATCGGCAGATTCATCGTCACAGCGCTACTAGCTGTAGTTGCACGTAGTGTGTGTGATACATGCATGCACATGTAACTACATGCACACTAGATACATTTTTATTTTGTCTAGTCACACTGACATACAAATGTATAACAACATACAGTTACCAACTATTTCCTCTTGCTCTCTAGCAAGTGAAGTCACACACAAACACAAGCATTCAGCCCTCTTCTGAGCAAGTTATCCAGGATCATGGAAGTCCTTAAGTCACAGCAGACCTCTTCAGAGGAATAAAGGCAAAGAGGGAAAGAAGGGGCTCTGAGTAATTGAAGTAGACTCAGACGATATTGATATTCTCCCCTCCTGGCTCCACTTTGGTCTGACATTATCTTTTAAAGGCTTTTGTCAGAGTAAAGTGGTGTTTTCAAAAGGAACCCCACAGGCCCATCTGGATAGTCCCGTACGCACACACACACACACACACACACACACACACACACCTAACCTCGTGCAACACACAGTAACAGACTATTACACACTCACACGGCCAACCATGTTTTTTTTCCCCTCCAGAAATACAGTCACACAAACCGGCTCACACACTCACACAATGCAGCTAATGTGGTCCAGAAAAACTTCTTTGAATGCTGAGGGTCATATGAATGTTAAATGGCTTTAAATGTCAACATGTTGTTTTCATTACCAAGAGAGTATTGTGCAACACCCCTTTGGTAAAAGAGACAAAAGCCTAACAGGGAGCGGAGAGATAAAGTATAATCGGCCAAACAGCAATTCATACGTCTGGCATTTGGAGATTCTGCTTTAATTCCATGAGTGACTGCTGTTTGTAATCCTTTTTGCACATTCAGTACCACTAGGTTCATATATCTGGCCTCAAGTGCTGCACAGGTATTTGTGCATTTTTAATGTACGTTGAAGCCTGTGTGTTTAAGCATGTTGCACTAGAATATACAGCCTCCTACCTGACAGCTCTTTGAACTTCACGAGCTTCATGCTGAGTTCACATTTAAAAAAAACACTGATTAATTTATGATCTGTGCCTGTATCTTGATAAAATTATTATTTTATTAGACTGAGTTCTCATAACATGAACACTTCTTCTCAAGACATATTATTAGAGATACTGTTACAAAATATTGCTTTAATCTAATCTGTCCACTTTATTTAAATCCTGATATATCCTACTTTATAGCAGTGCTCTAACTATGTCCTTTCCTTACCACCACTAGGTCTCCATGAGCTCGATGCCATAAATGACCAGGAGGTGAAGGACTTTCGCAGTAAGATGTTTCGTTTGAGTGAAGAAAGGATGCAACGAGTCCAGATGATGACATGCACAGAGTGGCTGCAGGCCTGCTTCTCCCCACAGCTGGAGCCCGCGGCAGGGAGGGCCATCACCGATGGGCTCAATGACCGGCCGGCTGACCTGAAAGTCATTATTCACTTCGACCAGTCTCAGGTGAGAGTCTGTTGTCGAGTGCTGCAAATGCTGAGAACTTTTAGCAATAGTTTAGTGAGTGGAGACCAAGAAAAAGTGTATTTGTGGTTTATTTAAGATATAGATTAAAAATGTTCATTAAAAACAAATGAGCAAACTGTGGACTGGAATTGAATCTAGGTCTTCCAACACTTCTCTACCCCCAGCAAGAATAAACATCTCAGATAAATGTGTGTCCATAAACAAGGTCAACATTACAGCCCAGTGTGTTATGTACACAGATTTTTTTATTACATTTTCTACCATGAATAATTCAGCCTTCACCAGTTGACGACAACAGAGTTAAAATTACTTTACCAGTGTAAACTATTCAAGCACAAAGCACGTCCTTGTTTTTAATGAAATCACTGATAGCTAGTACATTGAGCCTTTTTTAAAATTCTATCTTTAATTTCCCCTTGATTGCATTCAAAGTGCAGTTGGACAGTCATGGCGGCTTGCAAAAAAATCACAAAATCCCCCCCTAAAGAAAATTTCATTAAACGTTTCATTGAAGCTCAGTCTTCAGTGATGATAATAAATTTGCATCAATATTGTCTCTCTCCTTAGTTGCGGCAGCCATATCAGTTGTGAGATTCCCTGAGAACTTATAGCTGATAGAAATCATCATTATTTTATCAATACAAGAACCCCAGAATGGGTCCCATGTAGCTTATTGGCAAGGCCGCCTGAAAAATACTGGTCTACTGCCTATTACAGACATCAGGACAATTTTTATAGAAACTTGGAAAAGGACGGGACACAGGAGTATTTCTCTCTTTTCAGTCCTTGATTTAATTATAGGTTGCAGTGATGTTGGGAAGATCAATTTTAAATTAGAAACATTTTAGTTCAATAGTAGAGAATATAAATAAATATATAATCAGAATGAATGCATTTCACATTTGATTTTAAATAATCTTAGACCTTCTCTTAGCTAATCTCTTTGCTTGTCTATTTTATGTACTTGTCTGTATTCGTTTTTGTCATCATTTTTCTAATTGAACTAGAGGAAACCAAAATGAAAATTCATTGATAAACCCACTAGACAAACCCATAACATGCTGCCTGTACAACAACTCTGCGTACATAATGAGAATAACAGTGTGACTTACTGCACCACTACAGCAGACAAAACCACCTTGTTTGAGATGCAAAAGTAGCCATGTGACTCCACCAGCGCAGGCACATGCACTGTAGCTCAGCCTCTTTTTCTGCTCACAGTTGGCAACTCCACAATAGTCACGTGACTGAGCCCAACTAGCAAGTCATGTGACAACACTAAATGGGTCAAAACCATCAGCGAAATTATGCCATCCTCCCGGACACACACACACATTAGCATGGCAGCTCAAGGGACCGAAACACTGATTAAAATGAACCTCTTCCCTCTCCTTCTCTGAACTCTCTGACTGTCTCCTTCCATCTGTCTTTGTCTTTCTCTTTGCTTCTGTTATAGAAAAAAATGTTATTTAATAATAAAACAGATGGTCGTGTCCCTCCAGACCTGTGTGTATCAGCTTTGATCAACATCACAGACACACACATGCACATATACAAAGACAGGCCATCTGTGCCACTGCGCTCAGGTGGACATTGGCAGGAAGTCTTATTTGGGAGGTCAGACACAATAAGCCACATTATAGACAGGAAGTGTGGTGGTGTGGTTTAATGTCTTAAAGTGAATACGACCAAGGTCCTGTGTGAACTTTGCTTTTAGTGATAACCTTGGTCTTGCTCTCTTAGTCCCCCACTGCATTATCTAACTTCAACTTCTGCATAAACAGTTCAGAGAAACATGAAAGTACTTTCAGGACAGCTCAGTGCAGTTGGCTTCGTAGTTCCACCATAATGTAGCCACGGCCATTTTTCATTGTTAATTATTAATGGATGGCATTTTTATTAAACCTCCAGGAAATTATAATTCCATCTCAGGTATCGGGTCAGAGCTGTGCTATAAATAGGTTGAAGCAGTGAGCCTCGGTGTGGCACTCAGAACATATTAGACTGGCTCTGGCAATGTGCGGAGGACTCACATGCATGTTCACGCATATCAGTGCACAGTCTGTTGCAGCGTGAGCTCATTCAGCCACGAATGCACACATGTCCAAGTGATCATTTGTGTATGAACTGACTGTGAGTGTTGTACACTGGAGAATTCAGAGAGGCTTTTTTGAGCTGTATGAGGTGTGGGTGGCCTGTCTATATGGGTTTGTATGTTGAGTCCTGTCTGTTCATGTCCATCAATCTGTTTATTCTCTCTTTCCTTTTCTCTGTTTATCTCATCTAGACATCTCTGTATAAACAATTGTGTATATCTGCATGTAAAAAGTAGAGGAGATCATGTGTCACTATCTTATAACTATCTTAACATTCCTCTTCACTATCTTATATAATCCAGCAGTAAGGCCTCCAGCAGGTCATCAGAGTCTGTTCATTCTCATGTTTCTTTCCTCATGGCTTTTTGATATCTGTTAGTCCAGATTTGATAAAAAATACACAGAAAAAAGATTTTTAGGAGCAATTATCTGCTTAGCTGTCATTTCTCAAAGGTTACAGTTTGAGCTTTGAGCACTGGTAAACACTTGAATCTCTCTATCTTTGCTTTCCTGTCTTGTCTTGCAGGATTCAGCCAGTCTAAAGGTGCCATCGTCCTGCACCCCCGCGGAGCTGATGGAGCTGGCCGTGAGGAAGTGGCTGACCACCCACGGGCCAGAGGAGGAGGCGTGGAGGGGTCAGTATGTACTCAGGGTCAGCCAGTGCCTGGAGTTCCTCTGTGGAGACCACCCCCTGATTCAGTACAAGGTCAGTGGCTACACGGTAACTCAGCCAGATGTCTATCAGTGACTGACGGACACATATCCTGACTTACACTGTACGTGTCACCTCTTGTGTCAATATCATATCCCGAAATAGCAGCGATAGTCCTCATAAAAAGCAATGAGCTTTTTTTTTATTGTTGTATTCTAAATATCTACAGCATGGTTAACACAATTGCTCTAGGTCTGAGGAAGTCATATAGTGTTACATTAGGGTGACAATAACAGCCCAAAGCCTGTTTTATGATTCCAAGAAGAGGCGTTATCAGGTCTGACTGGAAAAAGTTTGGGTATAAACTAAAATGAATAGGCTTGACTCATGCAGCTGATGGCTCAACAACAATATTTTTGGTAGCGGTGTTGTGGTTTGTGTGTTTACAGTATGCATGTTTATGTGTAACTTGTTTCAGAAAAGATTCAGGCAACCAACATTAAGGCCGCGTGTGCAACGGGCACGTTCCTCAGTCAGCTCATGCCAGATGTTGGCACTTACTTTGATATTAAGTCACTATAAATGAAGTGCCACAACTTAGGAAAGTGTGTACATGTCCCATCATTCTCTTTGCTCTCCAGACATTAAAGCTCTGTATTTGATTTTTTAAAACATATTTTCAAATATTTTTTTCAGTGCACATTGATCGAAATTATGAACATAAAAGTTTTAGTCATCTGGTTATTTTTCAGCTGCAGATAGAGTGACATAAAGAGCTGTTAAAAACAATTTAGAAGGACATCACACAAAGAAGGCCCCCAAGCATAAAAAGCAGCAAGATTACAGTTTACTGCAGGAAGCACGGTATGATGGATGGGTCAAAGCAGGTAAAACATAGAGTACATAAGCATGCTGGCAAGTAACTGTCACAAGAAGAGAGATATGTAAATCAAGCTATGTGGACAGGTTAACATTAGCATATAAAAAAGTAATGGCAAACAGTTATTGTGACAAATCTGAGATCAGATCTGAGATTTTGATCCAGGAGAGAATGAATGATTGGCAGTGGAATAACACATATTTCATAGTGTGTTCTTTCCTTAAGAAGCTCTCAGTGTTTGTTTCACCAATACTGCCTCGCCTTTGTGGGACAATGTCTTATCTTGTGGCAAGTACATGTAACTCTTTGGTTACTATGAAATTAAAATGTCTTAAGTCCAGGAGGCCTTTTATTATCAGACAGGTATCAAAAAATGTAAGATTTTCCCAATGCAAAGCCCAACACCTTGAGAATGTCTTTGTGGATTCAACAGACTTAATAGTGTTATTAGTCCAACTAGACCGCGCTGTTGTGTGGAACAGTCGTAGCATTAAGGGAGGGTTTGGCAGCTTCAGGGGGTAAATCTGTATGTATCTGAAGTTTAACAAGCTTAGTTTCAGGGCTTGATGCTAACTTTTTCCCCAAGGAGCACATGTGTTCCTAAGTTGAAAAATTTAGGAGCGCATAAAGAACTTTAGGGGCGCCATGAAAATGTATCAAATAATGTGTTTTTCCTTAATAAAAACACATTATTTGATAATAAAGGAGACATTTACAGGCAAAATGATTTCATTTATTTGAATACAAAAAGTGCACTAGTTTTTAAATTATTTCTGCTTCAAACTGTTATTTATTTCATAATTATGTAATTATTTATACTTTAAACTGCTTTAAACTGTAAGGTTCAAGGTTCATTTATTGTCATTGTACAACACAGGGTTGCACAACGAAATGCAGTTGTAGTCCCTTTCTGTTACTCAAGAAAAACAAAACAATAGTAGTGCATTCTTGTTCCGCATTTCTTTTAATTTGCATCAGGAGGAATGTAAACAGCAGCAACAAAAACACTGGTGAAT
>NTHP01000072.1:420279-433068 GCA_003416845.1 Oplegnathus fasciatus | reverse complement strand
TGTGTGTGAGAGAGAGAAACTATGGATTAGCACAGACTACAACTTAGTGTTTATTTTTGTGTTTTTTCCTCTAATATTCTCCCTCTGGAATCAAAGTTTGACTTGCCATCTGTTTTATTTTAGCATATCAAGACTCCGTTTGCATTTAAAATATCAGCTGTTTAAAGCACATGTGTCCCTTTTGAATCAGACGGCAGACAACTTGTTTTAAACAGAGACGTTTCAATGATAGTCCTTGATTGTGTGGATTGTGATGAATTCCATTCAAGGCAGTTTGTTTTAGAAATTGCTGGATACTTTGATACACTCCTGCCATCTTGTGGTTCTTTACAGTCACTGCTGCCACTCATCGTCATCCTCTCATTTCCTTCCTGGCTCCTCTTCCAATTGTCCTTCATCAACTCTCCTTCATCCTCTCACCCTTTCTCTCCTCTACATCTTCTTCACCCTCTCCTTCTCAAACCCCCGCAACCCGACCGACCATTGTTCCTTCCTCATCGTTTCTGTCAGGGCCGTGGGGGCAAGAAGTTCCACATAGAGCTGAAGGAGATCATGGAGCGTGATCCGCTCTCTCAGCTGTGTGAAAACGAGAAGGATTTGATCTGGACACTACGCTACGACTGTAGAGAGAACTTCCCTCAGTCGCTGCCCAAGCTGCTACTCTCCGTCAAGTGGAGCAAACATGAGGACATGGCCCAGGTTAGCCAGCACATCCACACTTTATGCACCTTAATAGGACAAAGTCAGTTCTTTTCAATGTACAATTTGGTAACACCATAGACGCATGAAAGTAAAAGTAGTTTCATAGTCTCCAACTGCGTACTTTGGATGTGACGTTATCTGTATGAGGACAGTACTTGTGAGTTTTATAGTTAAGTCATTCCTCTCCATGTGATTCTTTGAGCTTCTCAAGTCTCTTTAAGTTGGTGATTTGCTTTAAATTCAACTGATTTTAAACAACAAAAACGTTAATATTTAATACTGTTCTTTGAAACTTTAAAATACTTTCAATATTTACATGTACAATGGTAAATGGACTGTACTTATATAGCGCCTTTCTAGTCTTCCGACCACTCAAGGCGCTTTACACTACTTGCCATTCACCTATTCACACACACAATCATACACTAATGGCGGTGGCTTCCGTGCAAGGTGCCGACCTGCTCACCAACCTGCTAATCTAATCTAATCATTCACGTGCACACACACCGATGGCAATTTAGGGTTCAGTAGCTTGCCCATGGGCACTTCGACATGCGGACCGGAGGAGCCGGGGATTGAACCACTGACATTCCGATTAGTGGCTCTACCTCCCTGAGCCACAGCCACCTTTGATGAGCTCATTAGCTACCTAGCCTGCAAATTGATGTTAGCGGTGCACTTTTCCTCAGTGGATGTTTGTTTGGTCGCTTGTTCAACAAGTCGATCTGCAGGACGAGACGTGTGTTTGTAAGTTAGAGAAGAAGGAGACGTTNCTACAGGTGCCATTCACTCCATCCACACACAATCATACACCTGATGAGGTGGTAATCTAATCTCATTCACTCACATACACACGCCGATGGCACAGCCTTCGGGAGCAATTTGGGGTTCAGTAGCTTGCCCAAGGCCACTTCGACACGCGGACTGGAGGAGCCAGGGATCAAACCCCCGACCTTCCGATTAGTGGATGACCCGCTCTACCTCCTGAGCCACAGCCGCCCACAATGTCTCCTTATAGACCAAGCCTGGACGTAAAATGCCCTGTAGTATTATCTCTATATTTTTTAGAGCTGAAACTGGTATATATTTATATTGCATTGGTTGGGGCTGCACTTTTGGCAAAAATTATGATGCTATTATTTTGTTCAATATTACCATAATGGTTATACATACATCTTTGAGAACAGAATTGTTTTTTGCATTTAACATCTCACAGAAAACTACCCTCACTATCAGAGTTTACTTAACCAGCCTTAGAATAAAAACTATTTCAAATATTATTTCAAACCAAAATCGACTTTCTTCACATGAAATTACTGAAATTCTTAAAGCTAAATACAACATGAATTGCGCTCAATAATGAACCACACCTGCGTGTTACTTGTGGAGAGACGCTGCTGTTGCCTGCAGCCAGTACTGTGTTTGAAAAGCAGAGATCGATTTATATTTACAGAAAACGGAAACGAAAACTGTGATTACAATTATTATTACTGTAAGATTAATTGTGCAGCCATGTGGTTGAGCCATTCAAGGCTAATCAAACTTTTATAATAAACCTTTTATTCACTGTGCTACACAAGGACTGTATGTGTATGTAACTCTGATTAAACATCTGTGTATTAGTTTCTGATCATCTGTGTGTGTGTTTGTGTCTTAGCTCCAGGCACTGCTTCAGATCTGGCCCAAACTGTGTCCCAGAGATGCTCTGGAGCTTCTGGATTTCAACTACCCTGACCAGTATGTCAGAGAATATGCTGTGGGCTGTCTGCGTGATATGAGGTAAACATATGTATCCACCCACGCATACATTTTTATATAATACAGTGGCCTTCTCTGTTTTTCTTTGTCTCCTATTCAAGCTCCTACATTCATATCATCATCCACTATAATCCAGTACACTTCGTTACATTTCCCCTGTTATTGTTATTGCTGTTTTATTTTATTAGAAATGACTATATGCATGAATTACTTTCAGTTGATAGTGTCTGTTAGTCACTTAGTCTGTTTTCTAAAGAGAGACACAGGCACATAATCATTTAAAGTCCAACTAAAAGTTTAAAAATGAAAGAAAGGTAAAAGCTAGCTTTTAGAAAACCTCCTCTCATGCTTCTCTCTCTGTCTCCTCTCTCCCCTCACCAGTAATGAGGAGCTGTCGCAGTACTTGCTACAGTTGGTGCAGGTGTTGCGTTATGAGCCCTACTATGACTGCGCCCTCACCCACTTCCTGCTGGACCGTGCCCAAGGGAACCGCAAGATAGGACACTTCCTCTTCTGGCATCTACGGTGTGTACGGACACGTGTGTCCATATGCACATGTGTGCACGTGTACAGTTGCACATTAGAAAGAAAGGGAAAGAGATCGTATGTTTGCGAAAAGGGGCCACAGTTGAGTCTCGAGAGGTTTCTCTTCTGACTGTGGCTGTTCTGCTGCCCTCTACAGGTCAGAGATCCACATGCCAGCTGTTTCAGTCCAGTTTGCCCTCATCCTGGAAGCCTACTGTAGAGGCAGCATCCCTCATATTGAGGTTCTAAAGAAACAGGTTGGTGTCACACACACACGGTCTGTTTTATTTCTTGTCTCGTGCCTGTATTTTGCCTCTAGGGATTATGTCCCATTCCTCAAATTCCATAGCTATGCTTCAGACTCTACTAGTCTTTACTCAAGAAACAGATCAGCTCTAGTCTATTGTCCACCCCAGCAGGACTAGATTTATGGTATTTTTAGCCTGTCTCAGCGACAACAGCGTCACCCTCCTGCCCTCTAACCTTTGCCCTCTGCAGTGTTGATTCTGACAGTCACTCCTGTGGACGCTTCCTTCTACTTCCTCATCCGCACAGTCATTTATGTGGCCACTTTCCTGTTTGGAAGAGCATGCACACTGGCTTGAGATCACAATGCTGACGTAGTCTGTTTAAGGAGAATGGGCTCAGTTGTCTCTAACATGGATGAATCATTCCTACAGTTTGTTGGCTGGTTTTATTTATTCATTTATTTATTTTTTGATTCTGTTACATGTTCCGTCTTTTGACTGCACCAGGTTGAGGCCCTGAGTAAGCTAAAGTCAGTGAATGAACTAATTAAGCTGGGAACCATCAAGAACGCTCGGAGTAAGACCAAGGAGGCAATGTTGACCAAGGAGGCCATGATGACTTGTCTGAGGCAGAGCGGCTACTCGGAGACTCTGTCAGACCTGCAATCCCCTCTAAACCCAAATGTCCTGCTGTCTGGCATCAAGTAAGACGATATTCTTCTAATCATAGCTAATCAAGTTTCAGAACACGTTGACCTATTTCTCCTCCGTTTCACGATGCGTCATTCCCCGTCTGTCTCTCTCTCGTTCTCCCATCAGTGTGGAGAAGTGTCGGTATATGGACTCGAAGATGAAGCCACTCTGGATTGTTTACAACAACAAGCTGCTGGGGGGAGACACCCTGGGAATCATCTTCAAGAACGGAGATGGTAGGAGGAATCAAAGAATCAAAGGGAGGGAGGTTTGGGAAGGAGAGGGTATGAAAGAGAAAAGAGGGTGGAGGAGGAGGGGTAGAGATGCGGCAAGGTCATGATGATGAAGGATTGAAGTCGCTTTCCATCTTTCAAGCAAACTCTAAAGCTTTTAAAAGCACAATATTTTCTTTTGAAATTAAGAAAACTTTTCCTTTTTCTTCCTCACTCTCTTTTCCCAGACCTAAGGCAAGACATGTTGACCCTCCAGATTTTGAGGTTAATGGATCTGCTATGGAAGGAGGCTAATCTGGACCTCAGGTGAGTTTTTTTGTGTTTACATCTGCCTGTGTGTGTGTGTGTGTGTGTGTGTGTGTGTGTGTTAAACGGACAGACTTTGTCGAGCTTGTTTGTTCCTGCTCTCTGTAGGGAAGGGGAAGCTCTGGTGGGGTGCAGCAGAGGAGAGGGGACACTAAATTACCCCATGCTAGTTTGACCTCCAGCCCTTTTACACCCTAGACATCCATACACACACACACACACACACACACACACACACACACACATTAAATATCTGCATTACATCCTAATCAAATCCACACTTTCGCACTTTCACAAACCCTTTTCTCCCTCCGTCATACACCGACACATCTGGAGCTGAGCAGTGGAGGGGGTTGTTTTGACAGTTGAGCTTGAGGACGGTGCTTCAGATTACAGGCACATGGGTTCAGAGTTCGAACACAGTGATGGGACTTTTTGAATGAAGGGAGGGACGATGTAATGAAACCACGATGATGTGGTGGATGTAAGTTTGTTCTGTGATTTTGTGCATTTTACCGCACGTATTCTTACTTGTCGGCTGTCTATTGTCAACACTCATCACACTCACCATGCAAATAAAATCTAGAAATTGCATCTGCTTTGAGCATTGGGTCATGGCGGTCTGATGTATAAGACTTTTGCCATTTTGTCAGTAAATTATTGCAGAAGTATTCTGAGGAAGATTTGTCCAGGTCTCGTATTTCTGCATCCTGCAAAATGAAGACCTACTGCCATCTTGTGGAAAGAAACAAAAACTTAAAGTGAAGGAAGAAGTAGATGTATCTTCACCATATGTTCCCATCTGCTCTGCCTCAGCTCAGTGTAAACAGTATGATATTATGTCCTATCTGACACAGTTAATTACACCCAGGGGAGTGCTGACCACAGCCTAATATCTTAATCTCAATCAAACTGGATCTACAGCAACACACACACAAAGCTACATTTACACTGCCAGATCATTTGATCATCATCATAGATTTTTGGATCTTGTTTTAGGTCATATTTTTGGGGACTGTTTTCAGTCTTATGTTAAAATAACTATGACAAAAATCAGATACTGTCACTGCTACATCTGATATTTCTTACAGTACGTATATGCAGAGTGTTTCAAGTGTAAACAAGTAGTAAATAGTGTTTTGATCACTGACTGAAATACCATATTTTCCTCTGGGAAATTGTGGCAGTAAGTGTGAGAAAACGCTTGGTGAAATGATTGTGTGTTGCCGTGTGGAATGTTTTAGATCTGCCCACAAAATATCCCAGGATGGATGTGTTCATAATGTTCCAATTGATATCATTAAGCTTTTTTCTTCTCTTTCTCGACATATCATGCAGAATCGTACCGTATGGTTGCCTAGCGACAGGTGACCGGGCAGGGTTGATCGAGGTAGTCTCATCAGCAGACACGATTGCCAACATCCAGCTGACCAGCAGCAACGTGGCAGCAGCTGCTGCCTTTAACAAGGATGCTTTGCTCAACTGGCTCAAAGAGAGAAACTCTGGGTAAGATGCTGCCTGGTGATGAAATGAACCTTTAAGTTAGTGCATTTGGAGCATCTTTGGGCCACAGGATGTGTTACAGGTTGCAATGACCACTGAGGCTTGCAGAAAAAGAGTGTGCTCACATGTGTCCTGTGTATCTTTTGTATTGACAGTGATGCTCTTGATCGGGCCATCGAAGAGTTCACTCTGTCATGTGCGGGCTACTGTGTAGCCACCTACGTCCTGGGCATTGGAGACCGCCACAGTGACAACATCATGGTCCGCAGCACCGGACAGGTTGGACACAATTAATTTTATCTGTATAAATGATCAAGTCCTGGTTCCATAGTGCTCACCGATTGGCCCTTCTTGTCTGTCAGCTCTTCCACATAGACTTTGGCCACATCCTGGGCAACTTCAAGTCCAAGTTTGGCATCAAGAGGGAGCGCGTACCATTTATCCTCACACACGACTTCATCCACGTCATACAGCAGGGCAAGACGGGATACACAGAAAAATTTGGCAGGTTTGTTCCACTTTCCTTTTATCTTCAGCCTCTGCCTCTATTGCTATTATTAAGTGGTATGGTCAGATTGATGGATTGTTGGATTTAGATGTCTTTGTTTGGACCGTAAAAATGGCGACCAACACCATTAAATACCCACGTCAACAGCTGCTTTTTCTGTCAGCTGAATAGAAATGGGCCTGTTGTGGATGTAACAGCATACCAGCTTAAAACATTTTATATGATGAGCAAGTATTGTCAGCATCTCTAGTAGTGAAATGAGTGTTAGGTAGCTACATTAACTAGATATGTGTATTATCCCTAATGTTTTACTTAGTGAAAGAGCACATCTACATCAAAGAGGCTATATAAGCATAAAAAGCCTGGATGAGTCAAAATTATTTTTTATTATTTTTGTATGATGAAGACGCGAACAAAAGCACACGTGTTGTTTTTGAAAAGACTATTTTACTTTTCAGTGTCATAGAAAAGCTAAATTTAGCTCATGCCAGAAAATGTTTTTCTCGTGTTTATTTGTTGGGAGAGGGGAAGAAGAGTGCAGAATAAGTTGTGGGTTAAAAGAGGATAAATATGAAATGATGGTGGACTGGCACAAGGCGTTTGTATGTCTGTGCAGTACCCTCTCCCACCAGCAGCTGGCAGTAGAAGCTCAGGCACTGATGAACATCTCCCCAGCCAGCTTCACTGAGGAGAGATGTTTTCTGTTAAATTTCAATCTAACGGTGTACTAAAGTAAAAAGGAGCTGTAGTTTACTTGAAGGAGGAGATGTTTGACTATCGCACACACAGGTCAGTTGTTAAAGCATATAAAGTTCAGTCAAACATGATCAGCAGGGTCATGGCCTACATACACAGGCATACTTACTGGCATAAGGAGATTGCAAACAATACAGTCATATATCCTGAAGGATCGAAAGAAAAGTATCTCTTTATGATGTTTCTCTGATAATTGAATCCCCCCAGTGCTTCAAACACATTCAGTGTGTTGCAAAACTTCAGGTTTTATGTGACGTTTAAAGAACGCAAATCTAAAACATTATATCCATTATCACTCCATCCAGTCTTCTCTATTGTCAAACAGATGCCTTTTGAAACATTTGAAACAAAGTGCTGAGCTGGTATAAATACTATAAGCCTAGAGTAGGTGCCCTACTTTTGAAAGCAAAACCGGCCCTGTTATAGTCAAGTCTCTCTGGATCCATTCATAAAATCTTTGTTATTGTTGCATCTTTTACACAAGAGGTGGATCATTTAAAACAACCCTGAGCAATGCCGTCTGATGCCTCAAGTGAAAATTAAAGATATGTCATGCAAAATTTTGATTTTGTTTTTCATACTACATTTGTAAGTTATTACTCCCAGATATAGATGACTAAGCTCAAATGTATCATTGTTGAACATGTTTCTCTGTTGTCAAGGAGAGATGTGCACGTTGGTGCTGCGCCGCATGTGCAAGTGTGGCACGCATAGCCTTCATGAGGCAGCACTGCCGAAGCGTACATTGTTTACCAAGTAGATATCAGTGATGGAACAAGTGGGCAAATCGTTTTGTGAAAGTGGAAACAGCCGCGGGTTACCGTAATCTGTGTTATTATGACCTAGATTCTTACCACAGGAGAGTAAACATGCAGAGACAAGTTCTGTACAACGTCAACTGTTTCTGGAGCTGAAGTTGATACACATCATTCTCTAATGTTTGGTGAAGAAGTAGAGATCCATTGTGAAACAGCTACCCTCTTGTGTTTTTGAGCGTCGCAGTAGCCTGCTAGAGAATGCTTTGTTAGCATTGCGCAAGCCGTGTCACACTGAGTCTGAGTTGGTTAAAGCTAATGGTCTGAAGGGCTTGCCCAGGTCTTTACATTTATAATTGTACTTTGGCTTCAGTATGCAGTATGACATTTAAACTGCCTAGCTATCCAATAACTAAGCTTCACAGCAGGGTGTTGGTGGAAAAGTTCTCAATTTTAAATGTATCCTGCCTGAAACGAACTAGAAAATGATCTATCTTCAAAGATGTTTATCCGTAAAAAGAGAAGTACAGTTGTGGTTCATTGTTACGTCAGCAAATGTGGTATGTGTGGGTTCAAAAAGCAGCACATTGTGTGCCCGATCAGAAAGAGAACACGTACACAAATCATTTTGTGAGAGCGGAAATACCCTGGCAGAAAAGTATCTGAAAAGTATCTCTATATGATGATGACCAGAGTGGAAGTGCTTAAATATTTCCTGTCTACCTGGGTATTAAAGTCAATGTCTACATAAGAGTTTCAGCGCCTGTTAGATTACTTATATCCCAAACTGGAGGTCTAAATACAGAATAGGAAACTTCTGAAACTGTTTAACAAGCATACACATTGTGATCATTTAGGTTTGGTAGCTTCTTGCAAGAAAAAGATCAGGTCTCGAATGTCAGCGCTTGCAATGAGCACTCTGAAACCTCGTATGCTGACACAAAGTCAAAAACTGAGTCACTGGCCTAAAACATAAACGATGTATTTGTCACCTGTTATGAACAACGTGAGAGCAACCTCATTTAGCTCAGTCATAGATCTGCAGATGTGTTCAAACAAAAGTTCAAACATCAGCAGTAGCCAGACCCCTCTGACTCCCACACAGATGCCTCAACCAAAGAGCACTTACTGTTTTTTTTAATCTGTTAACTTTGAAAGAAAGAAGAGTGGGTTACAGTAATCATATGCATACAGCAAATCACTTCAAGATGCTTGATTGTTATATTTTTTTTTCATCATGGGTTGCTGAAAGAGGCCACAGACATTTTTTGGAAGTTGTTTACTTTCCATAAAAAGAGGCAAAAAATGAATTGAAAGAATTGTTGACACTGTGCTGTATATGTCAGGAGTAATGAGATGTGTACGTGTGTGTCTATGTTGGTCTTGTAGTTTCCGTCAGTACTGTGAGGAAGCCTATCTAATCTTGAGGAAGAACGGGAACCTCTTCATCACACTGTTTGCCCTCATGCTGACAGCTGGGCTGCCTGAGCTCACCTCAGTCAAAGACATCCAATACTTAAAGGTATTACACAAGCACACACAGCAGGTTTTAAACATATAAGAGGTGCATGTCTATCCGTGTGAAAGATCTACAACTGTGATGATTTCTCAGCAGCAACAGTGAGAATTTAGCAGATATTATCACAGGACATCATTATTCTTATTCTCTTCAGCTTCATGCCTTTTGGCAATTCAATTCTGCAAAGAGAAAAGATGTTGGGGAGAAGAAACAGAAAGTATAGTTATAATGGCAGTGAAGTGCACTTAAATAAGATATATGTAAAGATGTCAAACTTTTTCTTTTTTCCTTTAATTTTGTGAGCCAACATTTGAGAAGTGACAGTTAATGAGAGGAATGAGAGGAAGGTTGAAGTGCAACAGAGGTCCTCTGCAGCCTCGTTGGTCTGAAACCTTTAGGCCACCAGGGCACCCCAACCTTGCCATTTTTTAACTGATTCGTTTGTTCATCACAAAGCAGAGTCATACATGGATGATGCACCTGTCAGACTTCGGTGTCAAAATGTTGTTTTTTTAAAGTCCCCCTCTACTCAGAAATGTGTTTTGCTTATTGTTACTTCACTGTGATGTTTGAGCTTCTCTGATGTACATCTTGTGTCCAGAAGTTAAACTTATGAACTGAAAAGTATTTGCATATTCATAGATTCACTAAATTAATACTGTAGGTTACTTGAGTAAGTCTTTTTTTAACCAATCCAGTTGATGAACCTATGGTATCATATCTGGTGTTGAAATAATGTCTTTTATACAACCAAAAAGATGGATAGAAATGATGTGGACATAATCGGTTCTAGAGTGAAAAATGCCCAGCAGTGCTTAGAAATACAGTAATGAAGTTGTATTATATTATTTTATTATTAATTAGCTGCAAATGTTTCACACATTCTGGGTCCATTTTATCAACTTCCTCAACGCCTCTCCATCCTCCTGCCATCACGACTAATCCTCCTCCTTTCCCACAATCCCTCCCTCCTCAGGACTCTCTGGCTCTGGGTAAAACGGACGAGGAGGCGCTGAAGCAGTTCCGCCAGAAGTTCGACGAGGCCCTGAGAGAGAGCTGGACAACCAAAGTCAACTGGATGGCCCACAATGTGGCCAAAGACAACCGCTCCTAGAGCAGCTGAGACCCCTCAAAGGCCAGGGGTCAGGGGCCAAGAGGACACAGTGAAGGAGTGTGCGAGTGTGCGGGAGGGGAAAGGTGTGCCAAGGAGACAGATTTAAAGAAGGGAATCTAGCAGGATATCCCCGACATGAGCAGATTCACTCCCACATACTGTACATACAGAGTAAACCTACTCTCCTAACAGTTCAGTTAGCCTGCACCCTTACTTACTGTATCCCTCCTGGCCTTGCGTCACTCTGGCATGGTGCCTCCTGAAAATCCAAATTCATGGTCTTGTGACATTTCTGTGGAATCATGGTGGGTAACGTCATTGCAAGTTTTGCACAGGCACAACAGCTGATGGAGCACACAGCCAAAGGAAGGGAACTGAAGCGCCCACTCTGCCCACACTAAAGACGAACTGTCCCTACGGAGCGGGCTGACAACAAAGATCATGTTTTGGAGTGGTTGAATTTTGTCAGACGGACTTGAAACCCTGCTTGTATGGACTCTAAAGGGGGGGGGCGTGGTTTGGCCTCACCCCTGAACTGTTTTAAGAACAGCGGAGATAACAGATGGGTGTGGGAGGGGCGGAATCGAAAAGGCAAAAACGTCTGACCCCCATGTCTTAAAACAATGTGCACAACACCCACAGGAAGTGCATCTTAACTGTCTCGCTCCCGCTGCCTCAAAGCGTGCCTCAAAACTGCGGGAAGATTGTATTTTTTTAAGAGTTTTCTTTTTCTTTTGCCATTTAAGAATTTATCATGAGACGTCTATGTGCCAGACTACTTTACTAGTCCACGGAGAAAAGTTGTGTTAGGGAAATGATGATGAAAGAGAAGGATTGATTAGAGAAAAAGATGCCCTGAGCCTTTTGGTCCACTGTTTGAATCTCAGCTCATTTGGACCATCGAACACTGGAATGTTTTCAGAAAGATATATGAGAAACTTCAAATAGGCTTTTAACGAACTAAACACCTTATTTTTTAGTTTCTTTTACTTTGAAATGACAATGTGCATTGTGTCTTTCATAATTTTCAAATCAAGAGCATTATTGGACAAAGTGTTATCACCTGTGAGTTATCACTAGTCAACTTGTCTTAAAGTCTAAAAGGATGTCGGCCTTTTGAAGCGTCATCCCACTCATGCTAGCAACCATGACAAATAAACTCACTGAGGAATAACTGATGCTTTTAACATGTTAGGACCAAAACAAAAAGCAAATGTTAAGTAATTTCACTGTTCATACTGTGTTTTTAATTATCTGTTTCTGAATTGAATGTGAAAATATGTGCCGCTCTCTTTTTAAGTGTATTTGTTTTTATACGAGCAGGTGTGGGCGGAGTTTGGGGCCTGTGTGGGCGGGGTTTATCAGTAGGGACATTACACTGCGATGCAAAGCTACTTCCTTGTTACCCACATACGGTGCTCCTCAGCATCTGCATCTGTGTTTGATTTTCGTGCAATATCCGAGTATATGAACCATATCCTATTATATAAAACCTTAGGCCCGGGTCTAAGCCTATAATGGTTTTTCTCTGTTGGTTTCTGTGTGATGCAGCTGTATTTCGCACCACTAGCCTTCAAAAAGTCTCAGACACTGGATATTGTCAAATGTACAGGCTTTTATTGTTTTGCTGGTTTTTGTTTTCATAGGAGTTTTATTAAAGTTATTTTCCACCGCGCTGCATCTCCGCCTGTAGTCCGTTCTCTTGTTCTAGATGTGGGCTGTGTGACTGCACCCACTCAAGGCAGCACCTTGGATTTTTTCTGTTTTGAGAGCTTTGATGAATATTTATTGATTCCTGACCAGAAATACATTCGAAAAGGAAGTATAACTTCATTGCCAAATAGGAAGAAGTCATATGAATACATATGCTCTACTTTTCATACACCCAGAAACAATAAAGTTAATATTCCCTGCATCAAGGCTAAGGTGATAACTTAATACAAATAACTAAATGTAGACACATGAGAACATACTGAGGACTTTATTTGAAGATGTTAGATCTGAGCCAAGGCATAAAATATTGCTTCTCACCCTGACACACTTAAAAGAAGATGAAAACAGACGCTCACTAGCAGTTGAAAAAGCTCCAGTCAATACCGCCATTACTCTCCAAGGAACCAGGCCCACTGCAAGGAGTCATTTCAGGGCATGTTTTTGGCTTCCCCCCCC
>NTHP01000072.1:383370-420267 GCA_003416845.1 Oplegnathus fasciatus | reverse complement strand
CCCCCCCCCCCCCCATAGGAAACCCACTGAGGCAAAACAACAATTTTTACATCGTCTCAGCTGCTGAAGTAAAATTAACTGGATTACTATTCGGAAATGCTAAATTGCTTTAATTTAACATTTAATTGCTTTTCCTGCTACTTGATGGATAGAGACTCTAATTGAGTGAGTGACTCACTGAGTGACTCAAATTAGTGGCAGTGGAGTGGGATGCAGTGCAAAATGTTAATAGTACTCTATGGAGTTTTTAACTGGTTATAAAACAGTCTCAATTTAATACAGATGCCTCTATAATAAGTTACATAAGCAAAGGAGACCAACAACGAGAAGACTGGCTATTTCTATTAGTTTCTAATAGTTACTCTTAATGCCTGCCACCAGGTCGGAGAAGTAGTCTCCTTGCAGCGGGGAGTGAAGCAGAGGGAACATGTAACCCTAACGTAAGGTGAAACACTACCACTTTTGTCCACAGGGACCGCCAAAATCAACACAAAATGAAAAGTTCCATTGAGCTGCTTTAAGTAAAATTATTTCAGTATTATTAGCAATTATTAGCAAAATGTACACAAAGTATCAAACATAAAAGTGCATATATCAGAAAGTATATATTATTATATCTTGTAGTGGGTAGAGGTGGAGCTAATATTAACCATTTTTTATACTGTAAAGCAGTGTAATCAGTATGACAATGCGTCCCTTTTTAAGAACTCCTTATAAAATTTGTATGTAAACTCTTAGTTTGTAAAGTAACTATAGCTGTGAAAAAATGAATACAATATTTAACTAATATTTAATAATAGTGTAAGGTACAAGTTCCTCAAAATTGTACTGAAAAACAGTACTTGAATGAATGTACTAACCCTTTCCATCACTGAAAATGAACTGTGGCATTATTATCTGAGACACTATTATTTGAAGACTTTGACATTTGTTATGATGAAGTGCAGCAGACATTTTGACTTCTAATAGTACGAAACGCTCAGCTGTTACTGATAACATTAACAGTGGCTCTGTTCTGCTCAGCTGTCCCAGTAAGCCATGACAGTGAGCCCGCATGCACAGTACCAGGACCCTGAAACCGAAGCAGCTAAATGGAATTCAGCCATCATTATTTCTGTTATTTACACCTGTGCTTTTCCTACTGTGACATGTCAAAGTGTTTCCCATTGCTCAGTGCCTTCAAATAAAAATGTACCCTTCAGAGTATGGCACAAGGTTACTTCTCCTTGCCTATACACGGTGTGCGCTGATTTTAGTGCAAATTGTTCTGGTAGATTTGGTTGATGGGAACTGAAACCTGTGTGTGTGTTCCCACACCTGCATGTGTGTCAGCGTTGCCTCTGGTAACCTCCTAACTCTGCACTAGAATTAAAGTATATTAAGGGGATCTTTGCAAATGCCCCCCTCCTCATCATGAAGCTTCTTTTGTGTGAGGGCTGTTAGTCATCTGAAGTGTACAAAAGTGCTTTTTTTTTTATTGCTGTTTGTATGACTCAGGAACCGCGTTTCTTTTCACCCTGTGGGGACTGTTAACAAAGTCTCCACCCTCAGCATTCATCATTTATTGGTTCTCTGTTACTTAAAGCCACAATCATTTCTCAGTGTGAAGCTTCTGCTGTGTGTGTGTTGTTGTTCACTGCAGTTACATAATTCAGTAACCTGCATGGTGGAAGGGTTGCTCATAGGGAGTGCAGACGCAGTGGTAGATGTAAACGAGAGATATAAAATATCAACTGAAAAATGATCTGAAAAAAAAAAATGTATTCAAGGGCAGTGAAGAAAAACAACAGTAAACATAGTTACAAATATGTGAATATACTCAACATGAATATCTCTCAGCAAAATTTCTTATGTCATCGCTGGTATCTATAGATGACATAAACTGGTGATTTACAATACCTGATGCTCCCTCCACACTCATCCTTTCCCCCCGTGACATCACTGTACAGGTGGCTGGTGTTTCCTGACTTTGGCATTCATGAATACAAACCATGGCTGCATCCAACACGCAGGTGGTCGAGGGCCGAGCAGTTAACTAGCCGTGCGCTGTTTCCGTCCTCTACTGACGCACTCTATTTTCCACTCCTTTAACCTTAGCCTACACATATTTGATGCTGGCCTACTTTCAGAGGCTTCATACGTGACATGCCCGTTTTTAAATAATGGTCTTTTCACATGAACAGGATCACACCTACACGGTCAGACACAAAGCCAAATGGTGTTGACACTAAATTTACCTAATGTATGCCAGGGCCAGGAAATATAGGCACTACAGAGGACTCTGAAGATGCATTAAAACAGCAATATTGCTTCGAGTGAATAAATCCAGTGTTCAGCAAATGGAGCGATATAACACAGTTCAGCCCGTGAACGGACCTGACCATGAAATATATTATTAGCTTTCTATTAATTTCTATTGGAAGTTTCAGCCAGTTGTTTGTCGTTTTCAAGCATCTAATGGATTAAAATAACACACACACACAGTGGTGGAGAGTAACTGAGTACATTTAATCCAGCACTGTATTTAAGTACAGTTTTGAGGTACATGTATTTTACTGGAGTATTTCCATTTTCTGCTACTTTATACTCCAGTACATACGTTTCAGAGGGAAATACTGTACTTTTTTACCCTACTACATTTATCTCACATCTGTAGTTCCCCTCTAAACTTCTCACTTGGTTTTATCGCAACACTACTTGCTACTTGTGTTGATGCATTAGTATCCTGTAAGACATATATATTACCTCACGGCGTCATTTTTCTGCATAATGACTGCTTTTACTTTTTCCTTTAAGTACATTTTTCTAATAATACTTTTACTTCTGTAGAATTTTGAATGAAGGAATTTAGTTGTAGTGGAGTATTTTTACATTGTTTGACTGGTACTTTTACTTAAAGATATACACTACTCACAAAAAGTTAGGGATATTCGGCTTTCGGATGAAATTTCAGAATGCACCTAAAATGCACTGTAACCTTTACAGGTGAACTTAATTTGACCTTCTCTAAACTTTTGAATGCACATGTCCAACTGTTCAGTGTTTCAGTACTTATTGCATAA
Source organism: Oplegnathus fasciatus (assembly GCA_003416845.1). Classification (NCBI taxonomy): domain Eukaryota; kingdom Metazoa; phylum Chordata; class Actinopteri; order Centrarchiformes; family Oplegnathidae; genus Oplegnathus; species Oplegnathus fasciatus. The sequence continues at coordinate 417,205 of NTHP01000072.1, read as the reverse complement.
CATGCTGTTCTCTAACANGTTCACAAATGGCCTCAGGTGACTCCAACGACTGTCGTTATAACACAATAGAGCACTAACGAAGTCGAAACCATCGTTTCACCATCCCCAACGACCGTCACTCTAACGACTGTCGTTGGCAAAATGAAGCACTAACGACCCAATGACGTCATTGGCCTTGTGACCGCCTCCTAAGAGTTAAATACCCAGATCTCCACACCAGCTAGTTGGACCAGTCTAGCCTGGTTAAACAAGCACGAACTGATGAAGTCTCTTGGATGAGAGGTGAAACGTCTTCACAGACAAAACCAAAAATCCAGTTGCGTTCGATTCAATTTTCCTTGAGATAACTATGACCTGGATGAATGAGAATATTCACAGGCTTGTTATGTAATTACAGTGGTAGAAAGTAACTAAGTACAATTACTCAAGTAATAATCTTTTACATTTAAATAAATGTCTGTTATGTCACTATCTATCGCAGAATGATGTAACACAGTGGTGATTGAGCCTATGGCCCGCTGATGAAAGCCCTTGCATTTGCAGTATTACGACCCGGGTGTCTGTGGCGACTTTCCCAGAAAAATCACAAGCGGTGCACAGTTAGGCTTTTAACACAACAGACTCGCTCTTCAACTCACCTGTGTGTGAAGCGGCATGCTGGTTTTTCCGGTCTCTGCTAGCGTTGTGAGTAAACGGTTATTATGGCCGAAGAAACAAAGAAAACACACCTGCAATTACCGATTATTGCCATAGGTGCTGCGAAAGACAACGAAATGAAAATCCTTGAGATTACAACTTTAAGTAAAGGATCTGAATATGTCTTCCACCACTGCATGCACAAATATGACACTTTTTGACAAGTCACAAGCAAATCTTCTGCTGTTTCACAAAAATGTTGTCCGCAACCTTAAAAGTACATGTTCATATATTTAATTTAACGTGTTTTCAGTGGCAAGAATATATCATTTTTTTGGATCTAGATTCCTAGATAAGTTTTTGATTTGTGTAATGCTGACTTTTACTTGCCACTCAACCAACATGAAGGTATTTAGCCAGGTCGGTCCTGTCTGCTCAGAGGTGCTGATCTGAATCCCACCCTGGGGCTCTCAGTGTGACATCACATAAGCCAGTTTAGAGAGAGTGGATGTGAGAGACTTTGTTTTCACATGTTCTGGTGAGTGGACGCTGAGCATCATGAGGCAGACTGCAGGTTGCGTTGCTGACTAGAGTGCCACCTCAGAGGGGGGCGTGTGGACGGATGCCACTTGAAACTGGCACTTATGGTACTCTCAGAGAGCCCGAGTCCAGATTTCTGCACCGAGCTACTCTATGGAGGCTCTTGGCTTGAGAGAAAATATGATGTTGTGGCTACCATGGCAGCATGTGGGAATAATATAATGTGCGCTCTCCAGTCTGACCCACTCATGACAAACAGCACAAAGCAGAGTCCCATCCTTCACAACAGGCTGTTGAACAAGACGAGGATGTGAACCCTCATCCTTCTCAAATGTTACACCTCATGATGCAAGCAAGGGAGAGGGGGGGTTTTCTTCCTCCAGATACTTTGCCTGTATACACCAGTCATAACTGTGTTCTTCTGTACAACCGTACAGGTATGAAAACTTGTGAAAAGCTTCATTTCCTCTCTCAAATAGCAAATCATGTCGGCATACATGTTTTCCTCGAAGAAAGACAGTATCACTGATGTGCGGTAACAGATGTGACGCAGGTGCCTATATGGAAAAACATGTCTGGCTATAGCCTCCACAAAACATGTAGACTCTGCCCCTTCTTCCACACACTCTCTCCATCCAGGAGTGTTTCCCTCAGCAGACATCCTTAATAAAAGTCCTGTCGGCGCGTGGTCTTTAAGGTTGTAACGTGTAATTTAGCTGCTGTGCGTGCAATAATTTCCGTTACAGTAGCTACCTCCTTCACCTAACTCACTACAGGACTTGTGACATTATATTTACCCTACAAACAGTTTCGCTAGCGTGCATCAGAGACGAGGCAGATTACACGGAGCGTTGTGTGATGATTAGTGTGGTTCGTTGTTTTCCGGTTGTTTCCTCCTCATACTTTTGCATTTATGTAATTTCAACACTCGATACGTTGTTTTGGCATCTGCGTAGTCGTAACTACCCCAGTCTCACGCCGCACGACACACACAACATGGGATTCCACGTGCAGTGGACGACTTCTTTATATAAAACGATGGACAGCGCTCTGGACCAATGAGCTCCCGCTGTTGCAATTCCGTCACGTTCTCCATGGAAACCCGCAGCTTCCAACCAATTGGGAAGCGCTGTGGGAGGAGTCTGAATTGAGGTCGCGCGGCGAGCTCGCCGATTTGCTAGTAGGCCGGAGCCGGAGAGAGCCGGGGAGGGTCCGCTCACTACTGTGTCAACCCGTCTGAATCCTGTCCCCCATTGAGGAATGCTGGGTGTTTTAACTGAATGTTCCTCTCGCTACTCGGTTTTGCTCTTACTTCACACCGAGGACGACCGAAGAGGCGGTTTTTATTTCGGCAGCACAGGTTGGTTTCCCTCACTTTGTACGTTGTAGGTGTAGTAAGAATGAATAACCGATAAAAAATAAGTTGCATAACTGAATCCGATGTGCGCATGCGCCACAATCCTGCTTGCTCTACTTATTGTACTTTTATAAGATAAAAATGCCGGTTCGAGGGTTTTTGTTCGCTCGTAGGGGAAGAAAAAGGTGGGCTTTTGTGAAATGGCCCCTCCGCGGCCGAGCGGCTGCTGTTTAGTTGCGGGTTTTGAACGATATCGTTACTTTTACATAACTGTGTCAGTGTACCGTGCAGTGGATTGCAGGTCAACGTGTGTGTAGATTTTGAATAGCAGGTCAATGGGAGTTAGATGGGGGGAAGGGATGTTTGTTCCTATTACAAAAACACGTTTAAATCGTATTTAATTTGATTGAACCTTTATCTTGTGTAAGCTTGTCTATGTATGAAATATAACAGACACTGTGATGTGATCTTTGACTTTTAAAATGAGCTGTTAGACACTTTTCAGTTTCAGCTGATAGGACTCAGAGAAAGCTTTGGCAACTTTGCCCTTTGGTTTAATTTCAATATATTGTGTAGATTTACGTCAAATGTGAGTGTGCAGGCGCTATTTAAAAAGAAATGGACCAGAGCTGCCAAGCAAGTATGGTTTATTTCCATCTTACTGCTGTTCAAGGTCCTCTCAGAGGCCTACTGTCCACACAAACACTCACAGAAAACTGTTGCCCCTGCCACACAGTACCTGTGAATGTCAGGCCGACATGATAATCACATTACAATGTTGCGAAGTTCAGTATGATCTAGATATTGATGCTAGACCTTTACTAGATAACCTCAGATGGACCCTGAGCTGATTTTGACTCCTAATTGTGGCAAATGTGTCGCCTCCATCTGACCACACAGAAAGCAGCTGGAGTCTTTAGTAAACACAAAAGAGTGATTAACTCTTGGTTACATTATTTCAGCTACAAAGAAACCACTCTCTACCACATCACTCATACAACAGCTTAAGTGCCATTCTATTAGTTGTTATTATTATTATTATTATTACAGTTTTACTGGTATGTCATTACTCATAATCTATAAGATAAATGTGTGTAGTATAGTATAATATAGTGTAGTATAATGGCAGATATTGTGATGTAACAAACTGCAGTTATTTCATTTTAATGAAACACTGGAGTGGGCCTGAACATGAACATAATTACTCCTAAATAATACCTATGCAGTTTTTCTGGCCTAATGTTTTGCCCTGAGATTAGCTGGATTATGTAAATGATCAGCAGGAGTTTACATCCCATCTTCAACATCATATGTTTTAGCTGTGCTTGTGTCATTTCTGTCTCACACTTCATTCAAGAATGCACTTCCAAAGCACTGTAGTTGGATACAAGTGAAAGCATGTGGTTTTATGAAACAAGGCTACCACTGCTTTGTGCTGCACTATAGCCAAATCCATGTGACTGGAGCAGCGTTGTATAATGCCTGAGATTTGTGCTAGTGTGTTGGGTGTATCTGTGCTCCAGCTGAAACAGGGCTGAGCTGGTAGCAGAGGGAGTTCAGTTTCATTATGTCATTCTTCTGCCCTGTGTTGAGAGTGACATGTTTGTGTGTATGGATCTCGGAGGGCTTCGAAGATTTTGGGAGAAAGTTGTAATTCAGCACTTGTATCGTCCTGCCTGCTGGTCTGTTGAGTAATGTTCAGGGAGAAAAGGGTCTCTGGTAAGCTCATATCCATGTTGCATGTTCTTTTGAAGTTTTAGAGCGTTTAAAAGCAATTAAATACACAGGAAGTTGTTTTTGTATTACTGTTACAGGCTGTTACAGGCAAGCCAATGTCGTATCTGTTTGCACAAGTTCTTGAGTGTTTGATATTTTATAGTACAGGATTTTTATGTGAAAAATAATGACAAACCTCTTTATGCTGCAGACCTTGATATATCTTGTGTTTGCCAACAGTTTCATTGCGTTAACCTAGTTTCTAAATGTTTTGTAGTATTTATTGTTGGCTGTTCAAGGCCTTAAAACCCTGCTGCATACAGTTATCACTGTTCCCGGCAAATTATAAAAATAAATAACTTGCTGGCTTGTACACTCTTAACAATCAAATTGTATGATTTTGTGTGATACAGTGTTATGTCATAAACTTAAACATGCTATTCTTGATCTTTTTTTCTCTTTGCACAAGGAAATAATAAGCCTGTGTTTCTGTTGACTAACCTGTGGTCACCCCAACTTCCTTGATTCGCTGACATCATTTTGACCTGTTGTCACTCCTTGCTCTCTCCTGATTGGTCATATGCAGCAGCCAATAGAAAGGTGTGTTCGAGGCTTGGCTTCTGCCTCGGCTAAACTCGAGAGTGGGTCACTTCCTGAGGTGGCAGTGAATGTGTGGGCGGTTGGACAGTCTGCTATTTTTTATTCATTTTTTTGTACGTATTTAAAACATGAAAACGCTTCCCTGAAACTTTGAGAAGTTACGTAAAACTGCTTATGTAAAAAGTGAAGAATAGACAAGCTGCTGAATTTGCACTCTTACATAAATAGCTGCAACCTGATCTTGGATAGCAGGAAAAACGGTGAAATATTTTGGATTTGGATTCAGTGCCTGTTGCCAGTAGTTCCTATTATGGCATTAACGGACATAAATAGCCTCAACTACTGCTGTTCTGCAATGGAGGTTGGAGGAGGAGGAGGAGGAGGCGGCCGCAGAGCTGATGAAAACTGTTGCTTTTGTATTTTTATGAACTGTCTTTTAAAGAACAAATACAATTTTTACACCCCCAAATGCTTGTGAGTAGTCAAGCAAGTGAAATTCAACCCGTATTTCCAATGTGGATGCTCATGTTACTATCATAGAGTTGGCAGATGTTGTCTAAGGGGACTTGTGTAATTACTGAATATGATACAAGGTAAATGTTACTTAAGGGGCTATGCACATGTCCTTTTTTATATTGTTGGTTCAGGGACACTGCGCTGTGTTGCATAAGGCTACATTTATTTGATTTAGACTTAAGTGAACATGTTCAATGCATCAGCACATCTGTTTGTCATCTGTTTGTGTGGGATCTGTATCCTTGGAATTGATGATGATGCTGTGAGGGAGAGCCATTTTCTCCCAAGAGACTGGTTGTCAGTTTTTCCTCCTATCTGTGTAATAGTTAATTTGTGAAGGGTCAGGTCAGGTCAGGCTGTTGGCTGCAGAGGAGAGGAGACAACTTGAATATTACAAATTATTTCAAAGCATTTTTTCTTTCCAGCATCCAAACTAGTCTAGATGGTTTGCGTGAGGTGAAGGTTTTTGTCTGTGTCGTGTTTTCAGAGCTGGGTTTTCATCTCTACAGACTCACCTTTCATGTGAAAAAGCTCTTTTGAACAATTGAACTGGATCACACTGGTCTGGGGCTTAAGTCCACCTGGAAAGGGCAAACGACAAGCGTCGGCCTATTTACTGTGCAGACCTTTTGAAGGATGGATGGCAGCTGCCTTAGTGTGTGTGTGTGTGTGTGTGTGTGTGTGTGTGTGTGTGTGTGTGTGTGTGTACAACAACAACAACAAGATCACTTCATCTGTGCTGCTGTGCCCTTTTTTTAAATCATTGACTTTTAAAAATGCTGAGATCCAAAGGCTACACTGGCTGATCAGATCAAAGTGTTTCTTTACTATTGATCTGCTATCTTTAGAGGTACAATGTATTGTAAAAGGTTTGTCTGAGTAATTTCACCTGTGTTTTATTTCTCTCCTTTAGACTGCATCCCCACTCCTGAGGCATCAACTCCATTTACCTCCCAGTGCCATGCACTTCATGGCACCGCCATGTGGAAGGTAACTTAATCTCTCATCTTTTGTCCTTTGGCCCATCCCATGTCTGAGGACAGTGATCCAAAGCACTACCTGTATTCAACCCTGGACGGGCGCGAACGGAACCGTGAAAGGGTCGGCTTCCAGGTGGAGGAAGAGGAGCGCTCTCCCTGTGGCTCCATTAGCCAACTTCACCGGATGGCTAGCAGTTACAACGAGGGCTGTGGCGGGCAGGATGGAGTCGAACTGGCCTCCGAAGGGAGCGACAGCAGCCACGAGCACCCGGCCTCGCCGGGTTCCCCGCATGACGACAGGAAGCGGCCACGCCCACCCTTACACGAGGATGTAGAGATGGGTGGCAGCGGCTCAAGTGGGAGTGGGACAGAATCCCATGGTAACGAGTCGCATGGCAATGAGTCCCATGGCAATGAATCTGTGGGCAGCTCGAATGGCAATGGCAAGGATTCCGCTCTCTTGGAGTCTTCAGGGAGCAACAAGAGGTGAGGGCACATCAAATGCACTGAATCATAGTAAATGAAGTTTTTTCCCACCCCCATGGGGGTGCGGACCATCTAGGTCACGGAAGTGAGGTTCATTAAATGTAATAGAAGGGCCATTTTCTCCTGTATGAGTCATTGTTGATCTGAGTCATTGTTGAAGTCTAGCAGTGGTGGTCTCAGACTGAGGACACCAGTGGGTATTTTATTCTTCTGTCAATTCTATAGGTGTCATAAGATTCATCATATGGTGTGAGATACTCAAATATCACTAGGCTAGCTCCACGGAAATGCACAAAATTCTGTTGTAATTCTAAATAACCAGGGCCTAGTGATTGTTAATTAACTATGTACAATTCAAAGATGCCAGGCTTTTAATAACATACACCCCCACGCATCTGTCTGACGATCATTTTCATCTCTTGTCTGAAGAAAGCAGCACACCTACTGGAGGTCGGCTGTTACATAACCAAGCTCTGATGTTCTCTGTACCTCCATTTACATCCATGAGGTGGAGAAAATACTGGAAACTCTTTTCAACGTGCAGTCCAGTACAACATCACCTCTAACCTCTGGTTCAAAAAATAGTATGTATTCAACAGCTCCCGATGCTCCAATGTCAAGGATAAAGTGAAGGGCTTTTGTATGGGATTGTATTAGATTGTAGGTATCCTTAATAAACTGATAACAAAGTGTATTAATAGACAAAAATAATGGACGACCTTCACTCTTCAATAATTTGTGGTGGTGCTGCATCATCATACTTAATCGTAGTGTCATCCTTCCAACGAAATCATTTGTTAAATTCATATTTTCATGCTATTTCAGGATACAATACACAAAATATGTTCGTATTAAATATTTGCAAATAATTGATAGTAACATTATACCCATTAATTTTGCAGAAACTCTACATATATTATCTTCCAAGAATGTGAGTTCAGGGATCACACAGACAACCTGTTTTGTTTCAGCAGTTTACCCCACCCTCTAATGTTACCATAAAGTCCGTATTTATTTGTACTTTTTGCGTGAAATGCTACACAAACATTGCCCGAGTGGTCCTGTGCAGACCCTGCTGTACAATACTGAGCCAGTGTACTACTCTGTCAATGACTGATGATGTTACGCACAGGAATGTGCTGACAGAATGAGTTCAGGACTTAAACACACACCTCAGGAAACACACCTTGAAACACTTGCCACCTATTTTTACACTCAAAAGTTTAATGGCGACAAACTCTTTGTGCTGCTCGATTGAAATGTAGTGGCCAAATGTCTTCTTAAAAGGTAAGGCTTATACCAGTTTATTTGTAGCCCATTTCCTGATATTGTACAAGAAGGTTGGCCCCAGTGTTATCTTTCTAGCTCCATTAGATAGTTTAGTCTTATGCTAACATTTTAGCACATGGTGTGTTCAGAAGTTGAAGGCAATTAGCTTTATTAAAAGTAGGCACCAGGTGAACACCCAGCCTCCACGGTTGTCAGCCTGACCGGTACAGGATTATTGAGGCTGATACTGATGTTGTTATTTGAAAGTTTAAAAATTCTGATAATGATACATCGGCTGATATTTATTTTCTTTAGGCAATCCGTAACATAAATAGACATTCTTGATCGGGTCATGTGCATTTAGTGTTTGTCCAGTTTGGATTGACTCAAATGGACTCATTTTGTCTTATTATTAGTATTTGAACAGTGCACCACATTACCTGTGTAAAATACAAACCCCAGGCCAACAAAAAGCACTACAGAGCGGCTTAAGTCAGCTGACAGCTATCCAGCTGTGCAACCGTCATCAGAAACTGACGTTGCGTCAGATGACGCCTAAATTCCCGTTATAATAGCGTTTCCTCGATTCCTCCTTCTTTTCCTTGCATCTCTCTCTCAAGGCTAAATCAGTAAGAAAAATGAAAGAAAAAGAGTGAAGGAATTGTGAAGGCAATAATGGACTTTGCCTGTCGCCTACATCACCTCATCATTTGTTCTCCCGAGCTCTCTGATCTGTCCGACACACACATGCTGGACTTGTTTGGTGTTCAGTGGATATTTTCACACTTTAGTTCAGAATTTTGAAGTAAAAACTGAACTTGTGAGTTATAATCTGGCTTTGTACTCTTCTATTGCCTTCTATTTAGATACAATCTGAATCAGTGAACTCAATGGGCATGAACCACCGTGATAAGCCTCCCATTATCTGCTTCCCGTCACTCTCTCCTCTCCTTTTAAAGGCTGATTTTGATTTGGTGATTTGATAGTGTTCTCCTTTGCTGCCTCTATTTTGTCAGATTTTTGTGTTGTTCATTACTCCCATTAGAGCTACAATATAATCAAGGCTATGTTAACCGTAAACTGAGATGTAACAAAATGTTTCTTTTAGAAAAGTACCTATAGAAGATATTTTTATATTTATTTCTTATCATTGTTTTTACATTTCAAATCCTGGGAAGGAAATGTTTGACCCTTCTGTTTGCTCCTTGCTAGCTAATATCCATATTTGTATAACTTATTTATGCAGGGGATACAGATGATATGTTTGTGGCATTCTTGGTACACTCTGTAACACCAAGTCCTTGACTCACTTAATGTGTTTAGTCTTACCTTTTGTTTTGGCGCTGTAACTGTCCTATCATAGTGCTCCACTTTGTGGTCTTTCTGTACACCTTCAATAACACGACATGTTGTTTATGGTTACAGCTCAAACTCTCACAGCCCCTCGCCGCCAAGCAGCTCCAACGCCTTCAGTCTGGTGAGCTCCGAGCAGGACAACCCTTCAACCAGCGGCTGCAGGTTAGTTCTCGTCTTACCTTCCATAACTGGCTTAGAATCAGAAAGCAATTTATACACTTCAAAAGTTTGACAGAAAATAAACTAAGACAGTAGAAGATTACTTATTTATTCCTCCTTGGATGTAAAATGTGTTGGTAGTTGGAGTTTTACTTGCATGCAACAGTAAAGTTCTCAGGAGATGCATCCCACTGCCAATCAGTCCCCTCATGCCCCATCCCCTTACATTCGGGTAGCTACCCCCTTCCTGTTCTGCTCTCTGTGCTGGAAAGCTGTGCTTCTCACAGTGTGACAGCACTGGTGAGACCTTGTCATTTTGACACACGTGTATCTGTCTCATGCACGCTCTGCAGCAGCGAACAGTCAGCCAAAGCTAAGACACAGAAGGAGCTCTTCAAGACCCTCAAGGAGCTGAAGATGCACTTGCCGTCTGAAAAGAGGAGCAAGGGCAAGTCCAGCACCGTCAACACGCTCAAGTATGCGCTGCGATGTGTCAAACAGGTGAAAGGTAAGACTCGCTTCAGTTGGCACTTTGTTCATGTTCATACATGTATTCACGTCGTCGTCATTGTGCATCAGCGATGTTTACGACTGTTACATTGGCAAATACACTGTTGTAGGATTTGGTCCAATCTGGGACATAAATTCTGAATCATATTCTCCGATTTTGGGTTTAAATATTGCATGAAAAGCAATTACCAAAAGAAATCTCTTAGATAAAGCACAGCTTGGAAAAGTATCTTTTTCATTGACCACACACTGTGTGTGAAATGATGTATGCATTGACCCGTCTTCTCTTTGTTTTGCAGCCAATGAGGAATACTACCAGATGCTGATGATCAATGACAGGCAGCCACCAGGGTTTGATGTGTCCTCCTACACCATCGAGGAAATCAACAGCATCACCTCTGAATACACCCTCAAAAACACTGTAAGTACCTCACAATAAAGAAGGAACATCCAGAAAGCCTATGGCCGTAGCATATATTAGTTTCTAAATACAAGCTGAGAATGTTGGGAGTTGTCTTAAATGTGCACATAATAATAGATAATTTAAGATTTCATATTTTAAGTGAAAATTTAAAAGAAGTCACATCTCAAATGCTGAAATTCAATGATGTTCAACAAGCCAGTGGTAGAAAAGGAGCAATTTTGGCTCTTTATGTAAGAATTTAATATTTCTTTAAGATGTAATTACAACGTAGTAAGTAAGTACAACGATTACGATAAGCATAATTAGTTTCTTGCATCAAACTGCAGTTACACAAAGGAGGATACATCTTCAGTATTTTAAACATCTTGAAATGGAAAGACACGTAACTCACTGATTTGTTCACATTTTTAAAAATCTTTTTACCGGCAGGATATATTTGCTGTAGCCGTCTCTCTCATCACGGGGAAGATTGTTTACATCTCGGACCAGGCGGCGTCCATCTTGAACTGCAAGCAGGAAGTGTTTAACAACGCCAAGTTTGTGGAGTTCCTGACGCCTCAGGACGTCAGCGTGTTCTACAGCTTCACCACGCCCTACCGCCTGCCCTCATGGAGCATGTGCACCGGAGCAGGTACCCTTAAACTAAAATCTTCATGTGAAAATATTTTACTGTTTTTATCCAACTTGGAATTGGAATCCTCATTACATATTTTAAAAATGGGTCCCACTGAAATAAACAGATATATATATTTTAACTTTGCCAACATGTGACTGGACATGGATGGTAGATTTCCATGACCCACAAAGGGCACGTGGAAAACCCACACGCAACACGACCCACACCACCCCCACCCACACATGCTCATACACACATAGCACATATTTCATTAACATGCTCAGTCACACATTAATGAATTCACGCCTACTCACACACACCTGCCACGTAATTGCTGAAGACATAATCGCATGTTGGTGGAGTCAGAAGGTTGTTTAATAAGTACACCTGCATACATCTAATGCAAAAGCTCTGCAATAAACCCCACTGTTCTGAGGCTTCAAATCTTCAGTTATTGTTGGCACTGTGTCTTAGAGACGCTGATTCATTTTATTCTGTATTTTTAACTTTTTCCTTTGACTACAATGAATCTTCAAACTTCAGTTACATAATAGTAGAAAACTCTCACAATTCCTCTCTTGCATTTTTACCTCTTCCCTTTTTGGAAGAGACAAACTTCTCCTGTCGGGTCCCATCAACAGTGTGTTGAATATAGATGACTAACAGATGGGTCGTTTTGGAAGTAGTCAATCTGATGCATTTGGTGATATATTCATCCCACCTTCTCCCTGTCTCTTATTCAGAGTCGTCTCCCACGGAGTGCATGCAGGAGAAATCCTTCTTTTGCCGCATCAGGTGAGTGACAGCGGCCAGCGGCTTCTCTGATCCATAGTTTCCTGCTCAAACAAGCTCTGAGTCAGCACAGGGCTGGTGAGCAGGAGAGAGGGTGACTGAGGGAGGGAGGGAGGAAGTCAGCACCTGTGAGCTTTTGAACTGTTTCTCCTTCTAGTGGCCAGATGGGGTGTTACAGCCACAGTTTAAGATGAAGGACTACTGTTGGTTATTTGAAAAAATATCTTTTTATCAAATGTATGTAATCATTAAAACGAAAAAACTTGAACCAGATTTCATGAGCCATAATAACTATATTTAAACATTTAAAATGCTTAAATATAGTCATGTGTCAGACCAGTAAAACGTACTTAATAATTTACTTCTTCACCCTAGTTTACTGTGGCATGAGTCATAATTATGTAATAGATAAAATATGCTCTTCACTCTACTTTATATCTACATCTAAAGCAAATTGTAGATTCTTATGAAGAATGGTACAAATTCAGGCAAACTGTGAAGTTTATTTTGAAAGCCTCTTTAGGTAATACTCTACTATAATTGTGTGTGTGTGTGTGTGTGTGTGTGTGTGTGTGTGTTGCAGCGGTGGTAAGGAGCGTGAAGGGGATCTCCAGTATTATCCTTTCCGCATGACGCCTTACCTGATGAAAGTCCAGGATGCTGAGCGGGCTGAGGAACAGTTCTGCTGCCTCCTGCTGGCTGAGAGGGTGCACTCTGGATACGAAGGTGAGGCCTGTGACCACATTCACATGCTTTCACACACATCTTTAGTGTTTCATTTTACTACATCGTCTCTTTGAATCATGTAACACACACATCCCATAACTTGAAAGCTTTCATATTTACTGCTCTCAACATTTTGGCTGTATAGGATAGCCACTTATATAAAAACAGCCAAGCACCATTTGATGTCTTTTACGATGTGTCCATTTAATAATGGATCATAGTCCTCTTTCCCATATGAGGATTATTAAGTTGTAATTTGAACAGCAAAACTTCATCTTCACATCTTCACCAACTAGAGTTAGTTGGAGTTGTGTGACGGTTTATTTTTTCCTGTGTCTGGGTGTATATAGATAGTACAAACATTAAGTAAAACAGTTGGCTAAAAGTGTGGCACTGTACATGTTTAATGATGTGCTCATTGGTCTTACTGACCAATTCATTTTTATCTTCCTCTCTCTCCACAGCACCCAGAATCCCCCCTGACAAGCGTATCTTCACCACCACACACACACCTAATTGTGTGTTCCAGGATGTGGATGAGAGGCGAGTTTGTTTTTGTGGCAAAGAAAGTAGAAGGATCTGAGATTCAGGAGATCACTGCAGGACTCTGTGTTTTGAGTTGATATGTTTTTAGCTGTCTTTAACACATTTGCTGTTGTTTCTCCCTCAGAGCTGTTCCTCTGTTGGGTTACCTCCCTCAGGACCTGATCGGGACTCCTGTGCTACTCAATCTGCACCCAAGTGACCGACCTTTGATGCTGGCTGTGCATCGCAAAAGTAAGTTGTGTTCTATCACTGCATATCAGGTTTTAATAAATGTCCAGCAATCATTTGACTGGTGCATTAAAGCCTTTATGCTGCTCAGCTCTCTCACACACACTCCTCCTCCTGTTGCCAACAGTTCTGCAGTATGCCGGCCAGCCGTTCGATCACTCCTCAACCCGTTTCTGTACGAGAAATGGCGAGTACATCACCATCGACACCAGCTGGTCCAGCTTCGTCAACCCCTGGAGCCGCAAGGTCTCCTTTGTCATTGGCAGGCACAAAGTCCGGATGTGAGTGTACCCAATGTATTGTTTTAGTTAAGGTTTTTGTGTCATCAGTAGTGGTATGTTGGAATATATTCACTTTGAACATGCTAGATGATTGGTGTGTGTGTTTTTCAGGGGTCCTGTGAATGAAGATGTTTTTGCAGCACCAGCTTTCCATGGAGGGAAGATCATGGACTCAGACATCCAGGAAATTAGTGAACAGATCCACAGGCTGCTACTACAAGTATGTACACACACACACATGCACTAAACCCCCACTTAAATACACATTTACATACATGCATTTGTCAGTTTCTGTAACAACCTTTTCTCTCTTCAGCCCGTCCACAACATGGGCTCCAGCGGTTACGGTAGCCATGGCAGCAATGGTTCCCATGAGCAGCTGGTGAGCATCAGCTCGTCCAGTGAGAGCAATGGGAACGTCACGGCAGGGAAGACGGCGGAGGAGACGGGCAAGGCCAAGCCTCCCAGGACGTTCCAGGAGATCTGTAAAGGGGTCCACATGCTGAAGAACCAGGACTCCCAGGTCTGCCTGCGCTCCCCTCCCCCTTCGCCCTCACCATCGCCATCTAAGCCTGAGCAGAAGAAGACCACTGACAGTGAGTTCAGTTTAATAAAAAAAAAACAGACACCATTCTGTGGGCACTTTGACTCACAGTTCATCACAGGGAACACATTTATTGTAAGCGTGGGTGACCTTTCAGGGGATGAAACTCTAAACTTTGGGCTGTACACAAACACAGGGTTGGACACACCGATGCACATCTGTCAGTGCAAATAGTCACACTGGTGTTGGTGACATTGGTGACAATGTGAGCTACAATGCTGAAGTGGCCGATCTTATTAGTAGAAAAAAGTATTTTTCATGCACATTTCATCAGAGTGAAAGCGACTAATTGCGATAATTAAATTAAATTTTAAAAAAAGTATTTCTGACATTTTCTCATCCCTTCCTCTACAGCAGCAGCGGCAGCTCAGAAGAGTCCAGCGGTGCGTCTGAAGGACTCTGCGCCCCATCTACAGGTCAGAGACAGTACTGCAGCCAGCATGGAGGACTTCACCTGCAAAGACCAGGCTGTCCACTCCTACCAGCAGATCAGCTGCCTCGACAGTGTCATCAGGTAAGGGTTGGTCTTTGTGCTCATGAATGATGAGCACAAAATGATAAGAGATCACATGTGTGAAGCGTGCACTCTCTGATTACATCAGTTTCTGTTCCTCAGGTACCTGGAGAGTTGTAACATCCCCATCACAGTGAAGAGGAAGTACCAGTTCTCCTCCAACACCACCTCCTCCAACTCAGATGATGACAAGAAGGGCTCAGAGGATGCCATGCAAGTGCCCCAAGATACAAACCCAGGCATGTACACATCATACGTCATACGTGCACACATGCCACACGCCATCTAGGATATTAGATCCACTCTTTTGATACTTAGTCAAAATGTTGCTAAGAAACACCCAAACAATATGTCCATTGTTACCTGCATTCACCTGCTTTACTGAATTAGACTGTAATCATCTATGGCTTGGAGCTAACAGAGGATTTCTCTCTCCCCATCCAGCCCCTTTGATGCTAGACGCCCAGCCAGGCCTGTCAAACATGAAAGCACCGAAGAAGCCTCCATCTGGGGCAGCTGCTGTGGTGGGAGGCCCCCTAGCACCCCTCACCCTGCCCAGCAAGGCTGAGAGCGTGGTGTCCATCACTTCACAGTGCAGCTACAGCAGCACCATCGTCCATGTGGGAGACAAGAAGCCCCAGCCAGAGTCTGGTGAGTGTCTGTCCATTTTTTAATATAGATGATGTCGAACACTCAGGCACAGAAACATAGCTGGAACTGCATATGGTGTGCATTCGTCCAACTGCTACATAATAAGTTCTGCTTGACTGATGCTCATGGCTCCGATTCGTTCTACAGAGATTATCGAGGACGTGGCAGAGAGCCCCGCGCCCCTGGCTCTGCCTGTTAGCGTGGTGTCTCCGCCCAGCCAGGAGAAGGAGGCCTACAAGCGGCTGGGACTGACCAAACAGGTGCTGGCTGCACACACCCAGAAAGAAGAGCAAGCCTTCCTCACCCGCTGCCGAGAGCACCGCAACGCCAGGACCTTCCAGAAGGACTGTTCCACATATCTGCACAAGCAGAGAGGTCCAGCCAATGCTGAAGGTACGCAGGGTTTAACAGTAACCACATGAGACTACAATGTTATCATAATTTATTTGCTTTTACTTTTATTTATGACTATCCATCTAAGTCTATGTGTGCATGATATCAGTGCATATTCTCAGATTAGAGTATAAGTCTCCTCTTTATATCTCCTAATTGAAGGTTTCACGCTGCACCTGATTCTGTATTTGCATGTTCTTTACTGTAAACGTACTGTATATAAATTAGTGATCATTTAGAAATAATCCTAACCAGGTAAGTTTCCAGTTCACAAACAGCTGTAAACTTTTCTGCCATATCTGAAAACAACCCTCTAACTTCTCCATGTATCATCTCAGAATCGTCTGGACCACGAGGTGCAGCCAAACAGGGCACCACCAGGCCCGAGACTACTGCCAAGAAGGGCATCCGCAACAGGAAGTCCAAGAAGCCACGGATGAAGCATCCTGATTCGTCAGACAGCGCTGTATCAAACCGCAAACCCCGGCCCCCTCTCCAAGGTCTCAACCAAACCTCGTGGTCCCCGTCAGAAGCATCCCAGTCAGCTTTTAACGTCTCCTACCCAGCCATGGTGCCTGCCTACCCACTGTACCCTCCAGGACCTGCTGCCCCAGCTCAGGTCCCTCGTCCTGACCCCTCCCTTTCCGCAGGCTTTGGAGAGGTGCAAAGCACCCAAGCCCCACCTACTGCCACTCCATTTCCTGCGCCCATTGTTACACCTGTGGTGGCTCTGGTGCTACCCAATTACATCTTCCCCCAAATAGGACAGTTAGGTCAGATAGGGCAGCTGGGAGCTGCTCCTAGACCAACGTTTTTCCCTGAGCAGACCCAGGTGCAACCTGCATACACTACCCAGCAGCCCTTTCAGCCCCAGCAGCCGGCCTACACCATGCAAACACAACCCCCCTTCACCAGCCAACAGCCCTTCCCTGTGCAGGCTGCCTTTACCCCCCAGCAACCGTTCCAAACTGCTCAGACTCCCTTCACTACCCAGCAGCCGTTTCAAACTGCTCAGACTCCCTTCACTGCCCAGCAACCTTTCCAGGCCACTCAGACTCCCTTCACTACCCAGCAGCCGTTTCAAACTGCTCAGACTCCCTTCACTGCCCAGCAACCTTTCCAGGCCACTCAGACTGCCTATACTGCCCAGCAGCCCTTCGCTGCCCAGCCTTCTTTCCCAGTGCAGACTCAGTTTGTGGCTCAAGCCCCGTATCCAGCTCAGCCCTTCCCTTATAGCCTAGCCCCCGAGCCCCCCAAAGTCCTGGCGGTGGAGCCCCGAGAGGGGGCGGCATCACGCTCTTCCACCCCAGCTTCTGGAGCGAGGGAGCCCGCCACGTCACCTCCGCTGTTTGAGTCGCGGTGCAGCTCGCCCCTGCAGCTAAATCTGCTGAGCATGGAGGAGGGACAGCGCTCAGTGGAACGGCAGGACAGCACAGCGGCCCCTACTGGAGGCCAGGGCAACAGTACAGTAGCGGCTGGAGCAGCAGGAGAGAAGAACGGAGGCAAGACTGAAAACCACCAACAGGTGAGAGACACAATGAACCGAGTGATAGAGAGGCAGCATCTTTGATGTAACATCAGAACTCTGTCTAGTAAAGGCTTCAATCACTCATATACACACCAGCACCTCCACGTAAAGCCTGACACAGCACTTCACTGAAGTGTGAGGGTTTGTCTCTGATGGTTTGCTGCCTTGTGTTTCAGGTGGAGTCTCCAAGAGATGGGGCTCACAGCGATGGTAACTCCTCATCCTGCGACTTGCTGGACATCCTGCTGCAGGAGCAGGAGGACTCCCACTCCGGCACCGGATCAGCCACCTCTGGCTCCATGGGCTCAGGATCGGGCTCCAGATCAGGCTCCGGATCGGGCTCAGGATCAGGCTCAGGGTGTGGTACATCAGCTAGTAGAGCTTCTGGCAGCAGAACAGGTCAGTAGAACACCCATGCTTGACAACAGCGTTTGTACCCACCGAGTAAACTTAACTTTTATTTGATTGGTTGATATATAAATTCAACATTTCCTGTAAAAAGTGCATGTGTTAAAGTCTATTTTTGACTGTTTTCCTGTCTTTCTAAAATTGTGTATAGGGAGCAGCAACACCAGTAAATACTTTGGCAGCATTGACTCCCTGGAACACGACCCCAAGGCCAAAGCCAAGACGAGAGGTGAAGGAGGCGAAGGAGGCTCTGAAGGCGGCCATTCACAGGCCAAGGTCTCAACCCAAGGGGAGGGAGAGCATTTAATCAAATATGTTCTCCAGGAGCCCCTCTGGCTGCTGATGGCCAATGCTGACGATAAGGTCATGATGACGTATCAAATGCCATCCAGGTAAGTCGCTGACTGGGGTTAGGTTTTATTTTAGGGGGAAACAGAATTTCAAACAAAGTCCTAAAAAATGAAAAACGTGCAAAACTCATTTAGATGTATTCAGCTAATTTTGAGATAATTAGAGGCCCTTCTTTCATACTGATGGCGTGCAGATTTATCCGTGATTGATTATTTAATTGTTTTTAATTTCCACACTTGCAGTAAACCATTATATGTGTTAGTCTTGTTGGTAAACTGTAACATGTGTGTTTCCTGACCCACAGGGACATTCAGAAGGTTCTGCGAGACGACAAGGAGAGGCTGAGACAGATGCAGAAGAGCCAGCCTCACTTCTCCTCAGACCAGCGCCGAGAGCTAGTGGAGGAACACCCCTGGATGAGGAGGGGAGGTCTACCTGCTGCTATCAACGTGAAGGTCAGGACCTCACACGCTGTGTATCTCAAATATCAGTTTGCAGCAAAATATTAAGATGCATTCCACATGGTCTCAACCAGTAGTGACTGTTAAATAAAACATCAGCGATTGACAACCTCATTCTAAAAGTGTTTATTTACCTTCATATACTAATTTTAAGGCAAAAGGGTTAGTCCTGTCTACACAGTCCCCCCATTAATACAAACTGACCATCCTTTACGCACAAATGAAAATTTAAAATAATTATCATTTTGACAAGAGTTTGATGAGTAGATCATTAAGCAGCTCGTTAGCTTAGCTTAGCATAAAGATTGGGGGTTGAGTGTAAGCACCTCTAAAGCTCACTAATTATATCTGTTTAATCCATACAAAAACCGAAGTGTAAAACCGACACTCTGCTGGGCTCTTCCTTGGTGGGGACTTCCTGGAGTCTTGTTGTCATCATGAGGTTGCCAGGAAAACAGCAGAGACTCCAGGAAGGCACTACTCCCAGCCAAGAAATTCTCCGGCACATAATCCCCGTAAAAACACAAATCGTTGGTTTTACACTTCGTTTTTGTATGGATTATGCAAACAACATCGAACATATTAATAAGTTTTATACTATACATATTAGAGGTGCAAGGCTAGTCGTTTCCCTAGTATCTAGTGTTCTGCTAAGCTAAGCTAGCGGCTAGCTTCAGAGTTCCAGTGTCCCATCATAATGTAAGTTCTAAGAAGAACAGTCTTAATTAATTAAAAAATATAGTTATTAATATCCACAATAGGTAATATATTTAATATTGGCTCTGTGTATATGTTTAGGAGTGTGTGTACTGCGAGGATGCAGCAGCAGCCCCCATCGAGGAGGACCTGCCAGACATGGGCGAGCTGGGCGAGGAGCTGAGGCAAGAGAGCCAGACCGCCCAGAGCCAATCAGAGGAGTCTCAGCCTCAGCCAGGCTCTGGCTCCTGAACAAACACACACGCCGCCAGCAGGGGGACACACTCAACTAGCCATGGACCCTCATGATGCGCACATACACACACAATGTGGATGTGAGACAAACACACACAACATGAACTCAAGCAGAACTCTGTGTTGCCATTGTGGTGAATATGAGGATGTGTGCCGCTCATGTGTTCATGTGTGTGTGCTGTGCAGAGGACTGCTGCTGAAGTGCAGTTCTCATTGCGCCCATACAGGGGGCAGTAACGCTTTATGAGGGTCTTTGTATGCATGACCCTCATATAGTACTTTTGCCAGCTCACACACCCACACACACTCTCTCTCTCACTGAAATGATCTGGAACTTTTGCCTCCCAGATATTTTTTATTTAATTGTTTCCCATCCTCTTTGTCAGAGGCAGAGCTTTACAGCAAAATGAGCTGTTATTATTCAAAAAAAGACAAAGTTAATAGTTAATGGACATCTTATAAATATATTTGATTAAATATATATATATATATATATAGACAAAATATTTGTCAATAAACAATTTAAAAATGTCATTAACAAGCAGCCCAGCATTGCTGTTTAAATACTTTGCTACCAGACATTATGTTTGTGTTTTCTTGTTTTTGCCACGTGGTCCCATTCTAATCCTTCAAACCCCAGGATTCCCTTTATTTTCCCATTAGGAACTATGTAGAATAGTTGTGGTGCTCACTGGATGATGTAGTCCGGGTCAAAGGGCAAGGACACCCACTTTTGTATTACGAATGAGTTTTTATCTCGTCCTCCTCAGACAGGAGTATTTGCAACATCCAGCAGTGGGAGAGCGTGACTCGACAGCCAACAGGATGACACGTAGGCTGATTATAACTTTCCACAACAGTGACAATCGGATACACAGTACAAGCTATCCCTTAAACTAAGTATCTTATTTATTTTCTAACAGATAATGTATCTAGAATAGATTTTTTAAGCTAAAGCCAAATCCATTCAGCTAAGACAGTACTTATGTATGAACAGTTTACAGGCGTTGACAATTAACTCCACAGGATATTTTTAAAGTCGCTTAACTAAAAACCTGGAACTAGCTTGTCCATTTCACAGAATAACCTTGAAGTGTTGTAGGCCTCTGCCGATCTTAAAACAGCACGGGTGCTATGAAGAAGGGGGCGTCATCACAGATTAAGAGGCTGCTGAAGTCTTTTTTCTTATATAAAACAATCAGCATCATAAAAATGAGGCATGAAAGAGGTTGAGAGGATGGTGGTTATACAAACTAACAAGATCCTCGGGATTCGCATTTCCTTTTCACCTCCAATATGACACATTTTGTTTTTTAAGAGAAAGATATATCCATGTACATTGCAGAATATTGCAAAAATTGTTAAGTAATATTCTTTTTCTGTAAATATGGTGGCGCTCTACTACAAAAATGTCGTTTTTAGAACAAACCAGTGCTATTTTAGGGATTTATACATTATGCAAATTGCATTGTCTCCACTTGCACCCTTTTTCGGAGATACACACGTCTATTTTTCTGGATTATAAAATAGAAACACACACTTCTTGAACTGCTTTACCACACCAAGAAAGTCTCTGCAGGTGTGTGTGTGTGCAGCAGTCACAGATGCTGGAGTAATTTAAAAGCTGTCAGTCAAAGCATTGTATGATACCGTACTCCTAACAGAGGTCGATATTGAGCGTCAGCACTGAAATATAGATTGCGGTGGGAAAATAGCATTACAATTGTAGCAAACGAGGGGACCATGTTACCTCAGTACCCTTCTGTAGAAACCTGGGTTACGCAGGAAATGGTGACATGCGTGCACCAGCAGCCCCTGGTCATCTAACATGAAGTATTAAGGAAACTGTGATCCACATTGGCTCCGTGTAGTCGAGGTAAACCGTACGACAACTGGGAACAACTCTGGTGCTAAGACAGAGAACCTGTTGGGCTTGTGAATGTAACACAGACTGGACCAAGAGCATCTCACTGGCTTAGTTTGTTTTCTTTCTTTTTCTCTTATGTGTTTTATTTTATATGTTAGACGAAGGTAAAAGCTTTCGAGTGTCATTGGGGACGGACCCTACCTCTAATAAATCCCAGATCATGTTACTGTAAGCAGAACATAACGTGTATGTATGTGGGCAAAACGCAATGGACAGAGTGGTCAGATACTTAAGTGATTCCGGTGAGTGATGGGCTTGTACAGAGAGTCTCTGCCTTAGACTGGCAGAGGTTTGTGGACTCCGTCTGTCTGCTTTCAGTCCCTACGAATGAATGGCTGCACAGAGAGGACGGGCGCCTGTCACCACCTTTAACTGCAGTCTATCTCTGTCTTTTTTCTCTCTTTCTGTGCAAAATATCTTGAGGGGGGGCCTCCAACGCTCACCTGTGTATAAACCATTAAGAATGCGAGAAGGTTGTTTATTCATTTGGAAACTGAAATGTGGAAATGAGCTGTTCTGAGTGTTGAGAGTATGCTGCACTTATGTTTAAGCCTTACCTCTCTCATAAGGCCTCACATAGAGGGGATCCATTTTTAAATGAATTGCACACTGGTGGGCTGTTGGAAGCATCCTCATCTGTAAACACATACACACGGTACTGGCACATGTTGTTGTGTACGGTCATGTAAATTTGTTTCATTGCCACTGTATGAGTCTGTGGTATGTTAATCTTTTTGTAGGTGGGAAGATGTGTTGTTTGAGACATGGAGACAATGTTATAATAAAACTACAAAAATATAACCCCTGTGGCTTGTGTCCTTGTTTCAACATATTAACGTCATTCATTGTTGGCTGGAAGAAGAAAGAAACAATGATGGGGAAATAAATGATAAACCTGATGGGTCGTTGGAACAACTTTGCCTACCCAATGACCCTGCAGACCTACCTGCTCTCTCACACACAGCTTCATTAATGAAATGAAACCAGTCTTTTGTAAGACAGGTGAAGGGATGTGAATTGTGTGGAAACCAGAGGGGCTGCTAATTTGTAAGACTGGTGGATAAACAGCTGCAAATGACAATGATTTCCATTATAGATTAATCTGTTGATTACTTTCTCAATGAATTGATCAATGGTTTGGTTTATAAAATGTCAGAAAACACTGGAAAATGCCAATCACAATATCCTGGAACACAAAGTGACGTCTACAGATGTCTCGTTTTGTCTGACAAACGGTCCAAACCCAAAGATATTTGATTTACCATAATGTCAGACCAAGAAAAACAGCAAATTCTCACATTTGAGAACCCGGAACCATCAAATGTTTCAATAAATTGATTATCAAAAAAGTTGCAGAATTTGAATAATTATATTCATTTTCTTTCGATTGACTAATCGATTAATCACTGCGGCTTTATAGATAAACGGACAACTTAGAAGAAGCTGCCTATCAAGTTCAGTCAGTTCAACCTAAGCAGATGCAATGTAGATATAGTGCCTGATTAAGCAGCCTAACGATAGGTCAAAACTTCATTTAACTTAATCACTGGGCTTCCATTGGAATGTTATTGGTAAATATGAGAGGATTGGTAAAGGCAAATCAACTCATGATAAACTTTATAATGCAGTGGAGTAATTGGAGCCCTGCATGTAGCTGCTGTCATCACCTGTTTTTGGCACTGAGCCTTTCTATGGGAAAACTTTTTCTTTTTCTTGATGCAATTAAAGGGATACTCCAGATTGTATTTCTATAAAGTTGGGAGACTCACAGGAGGGATTTTTTTAATGGGCTATTTTTTCAGACCTGACAAAGCTCCTCCAGAGTCACAGAAGACTTTATACTGTTTTCACAGGCCTAGCTGTAGTAAACTGACCATTGTGTATAAAAGTGGCGAAGTTTCCCTTTAAGTGATTCTCTTGCAAAGAAAATTAATCAATGGATCGTTTTTCAGCTTGTTTTCATGTGACAAGATCAGAAGTCAAGTGAAAGTGCTGAGTGTGATCGAGTGTATTGTGTCTCACTGCAGCACACAGAAGCTGCCCAATAGGAAGTGATTGTTCTCTCACAGCCAAAGACAGTTGAGAAGCACCCAAGGATGGCAGGGTTCCCCCGGGGATCTGTTACAGCGCCATATGCTCGCCTCCGCCGTTGAACTGCTCTCACGCCAACTGTTGCACTGCACTGACCTTTAACCTCAGGATTCATATACACAGTCACAAACCCACAGCTGATGCATATGGACGCAAAAGTCCTCCCTCCCCTGTTTTTTTTTTTGCCCTTTTCTCAGCTAAATGTAGTCGGCCTGTCATCTGTCGTTTTCAGTTAGCAGATTGTGGTGACATGCAGGGGTTTGATGGAGGGAAGTATTCCCACACTCATTCACTCTGGTTTGTAGGCCTACATATATCCTACCAAAAACATGCAATTTCATATAATATCTTAAAGTGACTGCCTTATTTCCCATAATACTAGGCTACATTTTTTAAAGGTTGGGTTAAGGCTTTATTTAAGGTTCCAGTTCAGTGATGTGTTGGTTTGACCAGACAGAATGGGGTGTGACTGTAATTCAATTTGGCTGAGGGTCCTTAAAATCAACATCCACACCCATTCACCCACCTGCCTCCTTTCATATACCCAAACATACACACCATAGGGTTTCCAACTACACAGCCATCCACAATTACAATGACTGGTGCGTTTGGGGACTAAGCATATGTTTATGGACATGGTATACTGTAATTTAATTTGTTCTGTTTGAAACAGGGTTTGGCTGAAATCTACAAACGACCAAAAATAGAGTGACTGGAGAAGTAATTGTTCCAGTAAAGGACAGCTGTCCTGTGGATGTTCAATAGGCCTATAAACTCTTTGCTCTTCATTCCCCATACCTCCAACAACTTCTGTAGGTGTCTTCATGATCAAGTGTCAGTCCAAAGTCATGAGGGCCAGCAGCAGCCTCTGTGTGTGTGTGTGTGCTGGCTGCTCCCTTTGAAGAATCTGAGCCTGCTTGTATCCTTTGTAGCTGCGACCATTTGACGCTTCTCTGTCAAATGGTCGCAGCTTTGATCACCGTGTCCCGTCCGCTCCCATTTCAATGTGTTTCCTCCGACGTTCACACCCAGGTCCAGCCCGTGGACACCCACCTCCACCTCCTCCTCCACCCGGCTCTGTTCATTCTTCCTTCAAGGCTCCAGCATCTTCTGACAACATTCAAGATTCAAGACCTTTATTGTCATGTGCGCAACAATTACAGGAAGCAGTCATTGGCAATGACATTTTTAAATCCCAGGCTCCCTCCAACAATGCTAAAAAATTGTTTTTTAAATGTAAGCTATAGGAAAATCACACAAGCAAAGGAGGACTTGAGACATAAGATATAAAATAGTGAAAAGTTCAAAATAAGAACAGAATATAAAATAAAATATAACACACTAAAATAAAATATCAAAATATAAAATGGAATATAAATAGAAATATAGGCCAATATAATGCAATGAACAACATGATGATTTTCACCAAGTATTAGATGAAGCCTACTGATCTCGAATACGTTATGGAAAACGAGAAAAACATGTTTTTATTTCATTTTCTATCAGGAAGTGAGGGACCATGCTGCTCCGCGGGGCCGCCGCCGGTGCGTCGCTGTAGGTTGATGGCTGCTCCAGACAGTCCAGACAGGATCTAACAGCCCTCTGTCAATACGCCCATTGTATCTGAGGTGAGAGCGAAGACACTTGGAAGAGGTGCGACTCTCTCACGTGCGTACGCACCGCGCGTCCTCGTGGTGAGAAGGGACGGCGGGTCGGAAGAGGAGAATTGAGGATCTTCATTTGTAGAGTGGTTATATATTTTCATGTAATCAGTTTTAGCCTGTGGCGCCAAATGGCATTTTGGCTGTGATTTAATGGGACATGCAAACTTCAATCTCAGTGCTCTTTATTATCGGCCTGTAAATCACAACTGAGCCAGGCGTCCTTTAAGATAACAGCAATGAAAAGTCTTTTCCCCACAATAAATGACCCATTTATTCTTTTAAAAGCATTTCTCCTGTTCCCTGTTATAATGCATTGAGTCAAGTCAAGACAACAGCTTTTGACTTCCATTATTTTATTTAGCAAATTCAGACATTTTACTGGCATTTCTAAACATCATTACAACATAAAGTGGTCATTCTGAAGGAGGCTACCGGTCCAATAAACTACAGGCCTTTATGAAATACAATAGAAATATTTATATTAATCAGAGGCATTGCCAAACTTCTCGGTTTCTAAAAGAGCTTTTCTCCACATACAAATCCTATGTACACAGTTACTGACACAAAACAGTGTGAACGTGAACCGTTCCTCATCCATCCTGTGTTGGGTTATAAGTGAGTGTTGAGAGGAAAGGTTTCATCTTTCTCCAGGTGTAAAGAAAAGTCAAAACAGAGGACTCAACGCCAGGGAGTCGCTACTGAAAAGGAAAAGGGGGGTTACTTTCAGGAGGCCCCAAGCTGCAGGGGCCCTTGAGAGGAAGGGGCCCTCTAATGAGGTAAAGGAAAACTCCACCCTTCAGCACTTTTTTTACACATTTTTCGGTGATATCCAAAGCACTTAAGGAGTGGTTTTCTGATGGAATGTTGTTCCATCAACTTGTCTACCTCTGCTTCACTGAGTGATTTCCTACATTTCCCAGAATGCCAAGGAAAGGCTGTAAACTTGCTGCATTCAGTTGTAGGTGAAGAGAAAAGCCACAGTCATGGTCCCTCCACAAAAAGCGAAGCAATCTGCGGCTGCGCTGCATTTTGGTCCACTGAGGCTGTTGTCAGTGGACAAACGGGTCTCTCTGTATCTTCTAGAACAGATCTGATTATTGAACATCAATGAAGGGAATCCAGAAAAAAATCCATGCATGTGGCCGTTTATCTGCAGGGGTAAGTGAGCCCAGAAATGTAAGGTATGCCACCAAAATGGTTATTTTCAAAGTGTTCGTGTGTGGTAGGGTGGAATTTTCCCTTCCAGGAAGAGGCCCAGTGTCACATTTTAAAAGAAAGCCCACAACCCTGTTTCAACACATCCCAACTGCATCCCATCCAAAACCCAGACCCCTACCAGGGTCTCCACATAGACTGAGGGTAGGTCATGGTGGGCATGCTCAGGGCCTCCCTGTTCTCCATGCCCTCAGTGGAGCTCTGGTTGTGCTCGCTGTCAGTCTCGTCCAGGTCGGAGCACAGGTCTTCGCTGGACGTGGTGGAGGGGGCCGGGGAGAGCGCAGAGGACGAGCTGCTGGATAAACTCCTCCCTCCGGGTGAAGCCAGACTCGTGCAGAGCGCCTCGCCGCCCCCGTGCCAAGTGCTGCCATTACTCCCAGGAGTGTCAGTGATTATATCCATCAACACGTCCTGGAGGTGGTCCTCGTTCAGGGGCATACACTCCAGTAGGTGGTTGAGGAGCTCCGCTGCGACCGTTGCATCTATCCCAGGACAGCTGGACACAAACATGTGGACCTCGTGCATGCACTGGATGTAGCCGGCCGCAAACCTCTCACTGGCTTCCCGGTTGAGTGCGTCTGTTTCTGTGGAAGGAGAGAGAAAGACTATGAAGTGATTGTACCTGACTGCAGTTGGACTGCTAGAGGTCCCTGCCATGTCATTATCAGCTGAGTGGTTTTTCATTTCTCATGACTTTAAGGAGTGGTGTGAGACATGAGACACTATTTCCTGGTTATCCAGGTGAGAGCACAGAGTAATAAGATCAAACCTGTTGATAAAATACCACAAAATGACTTTTATAGCGTCTAAATCTGTGGTTTTTGTCTTGGGCTCTCTTAATTTGAAGAAATGTCTACTTGTGACCCCTCTTCATCGGTTGCATAAGTCCACCAGTCGTGCCCAGTTCCTTGATTTATTTGAATAATTTGTAGAATCCTGAAGAAGTAAAATTATCCAGTAATTTACAAAACAAAAGCTCAAAAGATTAAAGGAAACATTGTAAAAAAATAAATAAATAAGCGTAACTTTGTGTAGCATAAATATGTTTTTTTTTGTGACCCCTAAAGCTTATCTTGTGACCTCTTGTGGGGGGCCTGACCCCCAGGTGGGGAACCACTGCAACATCCCTTGATTCTTTTGTCCCCTTATTCAAAAGTCTATTTCCTCCAAAGGGGAAGTGTTCTCACTAGTTACATTTAGAACTGGACAATATAATTTTGTAATATCAGTGTTATATCAGATTGGATATCAGCTGGGAATGTGAATCTTAATATGGTGATACATCTTTAATATTGTCTTTTTCTTAGTGCTTAAATTACAGTTATATATTATTTCTGAATTTGTTGGATTATGTGTGAAATATACACCTGTTATATCCACAATGATGGTGGCATTTCTCCAGAATATCAGTATATCATTAATACTGATTGTGTTGGGCTGATAATACTGTGATGTAATGCAGTAATGTAGTCTGTTCCCAGTGTCATATACAGAATATTAAGATTAAATTCTCCCAAACTGCTTAGTAAGACCACGTAGTATTACGTTGAGTTGTTCAGACCTTGGGTTCGGTTCTTCAGTATGTCCTCCACCTTTTTCACCGTCATCTCCAGCACCTCTGCGTTCTCCATCTTGGAATGAAACTGTGGAAACAACCAGCAGAGCTCCGTCAGAACCAAACTCTACCTCTGTGTCACAGGTGCAGGTGAGCCGAGGTGCAGGCCGTGCGCGCTGCTACTCACGTCTGTGTCCGCCAGCAGAGTCCGCAGCTCCTGCAAGCTCTCATTGATGCGGGCTCGCCTCTTCTTCTCCACCAGAGGTTTCCTTGTCTGCAGGAAACACAAAGATCACACTTCATCCAGTGACACCAACTCACAGCTGTGGATGCAACTAATGCGCATAGACTTAGACTTCACTTTATTGATCCTTTTGGGATGTCTCCCTCAAGGAAATTGGATATTCTGCGCATGTCTCTCTCTCTAAAGTTGCAGCCATGCGTGGGGTGTAATTAACTGATATAATCAATACATTTCCTCTTGAGCTAAACATAGTTGGCATAAAACTCTGCAGGGCGCGTTACAGGCTGTCACCGGCGTGACAAGTGCGTCACTGCCTGATATCCCCTCCACAGTCCCTGTAGGTACCTTTCTGTCCGCCCTCTGAATCCCGTAGTCGGACTCATCTTCTTCCATACCAAGTCCGGTGTTGCTGGGCCGAGCCGAGGGGGCCATGTTGGTTGGATCGCCGCTTCTGTGGCTTCTCCTGCTGCTGCTTTCTCCTCCCGAGTCGTCAGCGAGGGGCAGCTGGCAAACGGAACCGGTTTCAGGGAGAGAAAAAAAAATCGACAAACTCGCAGGCGAGGCGCCCTGTGTTTATTGTGCAATCCTAGTGAGACGTGCTGCTGGCGCTGAGTGGCTGTTGTTAGTATTTATAGGGGCTTATTAACATGTGAATAGGGGCTGAGCCGCTCTCGCTGGGGGACAACAGAGCGCACACGGCCGGAGCCAATGAGCGCCCACTCCCTTTGTCTCCGGTCAGCCCCGGTCTGCGCCCCGAGGAGGTAGATTGGCTTTAATCAGACAGTTTGTTGGGTTAGGGGAACGACCGCTCTGTTTTTTTTCCCCACTGCTTGTACTAATCAACTGTGTGTACTTCCATTCAGCTGCACAAAATCCATTATCGTGCAGCAGCAGAACAGGCCGAGTGATACACCACATTATAAACAAAACTGATGAATGTTCTGATGTCTGTTAGATGTAGCCTGGGGATTATTCTTTAATTCAAGAGTGAGTTGTGACATCTGTTCAATGTATAGAAAATATGATGACATTATTCAAAATAGTGCTTTGTATTTATCCTTGTTGCGTAATTTTCTGACCACTTTTACGCGTCCGCGCATTCCCACCAATAAGTATCTGCTCTGTCTGTTTTCTGCCCTACCCGTTCTTCGCTCTGCTGGCTTTTTGTGTCCGAGCCTCAGCAGATTTACCCGGCTGTTTGGCGGATGTAACGCGATGCCTTCAGTTGGCAGCTGCTGCTGGCGGCCCCTCGGCCCAAACTGAATCAGCCGGGGGAATTAAGGGTCCTTCTCCAAAGAAAGCGACAGGTGTTGGCCTGCGCCTCGTTTGTTCTCCCCGTTGTTTGGTGACTTCTGATTTGTGTGCAACTGCATTCTCACGTTGCCTGCTCTGCTGTAAGAGAGTCTACAATATCTGGTTGATTTTGCTGATAACCTGCAGCACTGGTGCTTCACGGTATCTTTATTGTAATGTGGTGTGTGTGTGTGTGTGTGTGTGTGTGTGTGTGTGTGTGTGTATAAACATGCACATTATGAAGATATCATCCTTTAAACAACATTTGGGCTGCTAAGAAGTAAATGATGCTGCTACCTGTGCTATCAATATTGGACTTTTTGCGTTTGGATGTGCTGGTTTGGATCTTTGCGCACAATGTGTATTCGTTTATGTCTAATAAGAGCGCTCAACCCTCTGCCCCCGTTATTATACATGTTTGGTACACTGTATTATCATGCAAATTACCCTCATAATAGAGCAGTTCTGTTTGCTCGAACAAGGACCACGCAGGCATCTGTGCCACCGTCCAGGTAAATGCAGTGATGTATTTACGCACGGCATTTCCACAATTGCGCAGCATTTCCGCAAAAAGCACCACTAAACTCTATTGCCCCAAATGCAGGAAGAGTTTCAGACCTTTCAAGTGGAGGGTTTTTGGCACCTTGCCACCCCCAGATCCCTGTTCCAGATCTTTAATGGTGTGGACTGTGGAGAGAGCAGCTGTCTCGGCTCGCTTTTGTTGGCGAGCTCAGCTGAGGGACCAGGGACCCCTCTCTCTCTCTCCCTCTCTTCAGACCTGCCGTCTGGCTCCATGTGGCGGCCAATCATAACGGCAATAATAGCGGGAGAATGGGCCATATGCGCGTTTCTGCTTTTGAAAACCCAATGATGAATTGCATCTTCATTAAAAAAGTAAGTGTGGAGATGGCTGTGATGCTATAAAGTGCTCCCAAACCCCTCCTCCAAACCTCACTGGGTTCCTTATTTGATTAGTTTTCATTTTGACAGTCCACCAGAGCCCAAATGAGACTTAAAGCAGAGTGTCAGTGTCATATACAAACTATATGCACAATCCAGTCCCTGTCACCCATGTCGACCTTGAAATGGGTGTTTTGTCCTCTCAATCACAAAACACACATTACTAATTATGATTTATAATTATAAATAATTTACCACCCCCCTGCAAATGTGTATTGGTAGGCCATGGGATTAAAGGGTTGGAGTTCAGTGGCCAAGGTTTTGAGAAACCAGTCTGATATTTCTATACAATGGAGGTGAATGCAGTTTCATCTGTGGTGCTAAAAGCATCAAGAGATTGAATTTGGAGAACTCAAAGGCAGCATGTCTCTTCAGCGACAATGTCCTGGTTACTCCTGTCCAGGTTAGACCTCACTGTGAACAGCTTCCATTGGAACTACTTTCTACCAAAGAAATAATCCTGATGGAAACTGTCATAGTAGGAAAAGCACCGGTGTTACAAATAACACCCAATTCAGCCATTGTTCCTTTTATTAGGCTATTCACGCCTGTGCTTTTCCTGACATGTTGAAATGTCCTCTGTGGAGAGCCAGATAAAACACCACCACCACCACCACCACAGTCAGAAGATATGTTGCTTTATAATTTGGCTGCATCCCTTTAATTGGCCTAAAGCTGCAAGTCACAGTAGGAAAAGCACAGGTATAAATAATAAAATGGATGATGGCTGAATTCCATTTAGCTGCTTCAGTTTCAGGGTCCTGGACATTGACAGCTCACTTTCATGGCTTACTGGGACAGTTGAACAGAGCAGAGACCTTATCAATGTTATTACTAACACCTGTGCTTTTCCTACTATAACAAGTCAAAATGTGTGCTGTGGACAAGGCCTACATTCAATCTCCTTTTAGCTCTGTTTGGTCTAGTTTCTTCACTAGCTAGCTGCCATCTTTGTTTGTTTGACATCTGTTGCTGGGCAGGTGGTGTGTTTATCTGAGTATATTTACTGAAAACACCTGTCTGCTGCTGCTGCTGCTGGAAACATGGTGAGTCTGAACTATTCAGTGTTTGCAGCCATTAAAACGATGAGCTAACAGAGGCTAAAAAGATGCGCTGAGCTGCAGAATTCTGTCATAATTTGCTGCGTCACTGCGAGGGACCCATTTCACATCAGTCAATACATGACCTGATGAAATTTATATAAAAATATTGATTAATGCAGCTTTAAAAATGTTCTCAAAAAACGTTTATAAAAAGATTAGTCTCTAGAAGAAGAAGAAGAACTTTATTAATCCCTCTTCAGCCTAATATGTTTCGTTGGTTTCAGGTCCAGGACTGTTGAAGCTCATTTCTACCTAATCCTTCAATGGTAAAATCCACACTGACTGTTGTAATAAACACTTACATAGGCCTCATTTTCTAATTATATTTCCATATCTATATTTGTATGATTATATTAGTAAATAACGTGATAAGTAAACAGTTTAGGTCTCCTTGTGAGACCAAGGGAAGCTGAAAGGGCTCATGTCCTCAAGTAGAAATGTCAACATTATTGACAAGAGCAAAGAACAAGATTCTTCATAAAGCTGAATAAAATAAAGAGTGTATAATAAGTTTTATTATTATTAATGTTTGGGTTAATTATACAGCAAAGGAGGAAGACATAAAAATCTATGCAATGGCAAGCAAGTGGTCTAAGAAGCAAAGTCATGCCTTATAATATCAAATAAATAAAGCTGTTAATACAATAAATACATGAAAGATTAATAAGAGCCTTCTATAATGCAGGCTACAAAAAGTCGACTTCTGAAGGGAAGTACTGAGAAAAGGTCTGTATAGAATCATTATAGCACACCTACAATAATAATCACTGGAACAAAACTGCCCCACGTTTGTCTTCTGAGCAGCATATCTATAAGATACATAACAGAGGATGGTCTAACAAAATGGAGAACCAAGATCATTAATCCACCAGTTCACCAGGGCCTCCACATCTCCAGCATCCCCAGGTGGGAGCTGTGGAGTGCCGGTCTCTCTCTGTGCCCTGCAACATGGCATGTGGGCCCTTCTCTCTCGAGCTGCCTCCCAGGGAGGGGGTCTCCTCTGAGAGGTGTGCTGGGGAGCCCCGTGCCTTGGCTGGCTGGAGGAGGGACATCATGTCTGGCCGTGGGCTGGAGGGGGCGCTCATCGGTGGACCTGGGCAGGGACTTGAGGAGGTGGTTGAGCAGGCGGGAGCCCAGAGTTTTGTCCATCCAGTCACAGGTGAGCAGCATGTTGTGGACCTCGTGCATGCACTGGATGTACCCAGTGCTGTATTTCTGCTGGGCCTCCAGGCCTAATGTGGGGTCTGCAGGAGAAAAGGGAGGAGGTGTGGAGTTATAGCACCTCCTGGTGGTGACGGCACAACATTACAGCCATGAAAACAGCTTCAAGTGATGCTGTTTCCCACCAGGAAGCTTCTCAGTGATAGGGTTACTCTTAACTAATGTCAACTATGGTTAAGGGATCTCAAGCTATTTCAGTTACCCAAGGGATACCATAAATGATTGAGACAAGCAGTATAGGGGTCAATGAAAGCTGTAATCTAAAGTAATGTTCCTTACCGTTGAGTTTATTACTCTGGATGTTTTGCAGATGTTTCACTGTCATCTCTAGAATATCTGCCTTTTCCAGTTTGGATTGCTGTTGAGAGATGATAGCCTTGAAGTTAAACTGGATTCAGCCTCCATTGTATAGGAGATGATGAGACACGTGAGGAAATACTCACATCAAGGCTGAACGCTCCGATCACAGTTTCTTTCAGCTGATCCAAACAATTGTTTATCCTCTCCCGCCGTTTCCTCTCAATGAGCGGCTTCCTCAGCTGTAAGGGTGAAAAATAACGTCGGTTAAAAGGCATGGTGAGGCACCACGCCGGAGCGCGGAGGACACAGTGTGTGTGTGTGTGTGTGGCCCACTCTGTGTGTCCTAAAGGAGAAATCGATCTATATATCCAAGAGTAAAATACCTTTCTCTCCTCCTTGGCAGTGGGATGTTTCCCCACGTTGTGCGCCATAGATGAAGCAGTCATGTTTGTGCTCGGGTGTCTGTGCGCTTGTGCCTCCTCTCCTGTGAATCTCAGCGCGTCTCTAGGGCCCTCGGCGCGGCACGGCCCTCTTATTTATCGGGCGCAATTAGCATGTGAATGCTCCAACTCTTTGGCTGCGGGATTTTCCCACACACGGGGTCCCATCAGTCAAGACTGACAGGTCACTGGCTCCATTCAATAACTGAGAGACCCGGCCTAG
>NTHP01000072.1:357019-378687 GCA_003416845.1 Oplegnathus fasciatus | reverse complement strand
AAAAAAAAGGTCAATATTTTCGGATCTGTCAGGTGTTCTAATAATTTTGGCCACCACTGTATATATACACTGTTATTAAAAAATATAGTGTTAGAGGGAAATAGTTAGTTGTTATTTTGTCGTTAGAATATATTAAAACATACAGACAGGTGGCAAATTAAAGGAAAAACCAACATAAAGTGTACTAGTAGTTAGTATGTGGGCCACCACGTGCTGCCAGAACAGCTTCAATGCTCCTTGGCATTGATTCTACAAGTCTCTGAACTCTACTGGAGGGATGAACACCATTCTTCCAAAAGATATTCCCTCATTTGGTGTTTGGTGTCATTTGTTTGGTGTTTGGTCCAAAATCTCCCATAGGTGATCAATTGGGTTGAGATCTGGTGACTGTGAAGGCCATAGCATATGATTCACATCATTTTCATACTCATCAAACCATTCAGTGACCCCTCGTGCCCTGTGGATGGGGTCATTGTCATCCTGGAAGAGACCACTCCCATCAGTGTAGAAATGTTTCATCATAGGATAAAAAACACATTTTTTTCTCTCTTGCCTCTTAGGGGTTTCTACGGAGCCCCAGAAGGGACATGGAGGGGGAAAAAATAGAAGGTAAAAAAACAAAAAAAACATGAGATCCCCTAAAACTTTTGCAAGATCTCACGAAAGTACATGTTTGTTTTTTTTGTTACCTTTTTTACTCCATTGGTTTCACCCTCACCCCCACCCTTTTTCCACTTGCCTCTCAGGGCTTCTGTGGATGATAATGATGATCATAAGGAATACTTTCTTACTTCTTACCATTGTAGCAGACAAACGGGAGTACGCTGTTGCACCAAGTATCTGACCATACTCCAGAAGTTGCTATATCAACACACACAGAGGGTCCCGTGTACGTATTGGGCTCAGAATGGTACCACTTCCTGAACTCAGCCTCTCCTTCTTTATAAAATCCCTTCCTTTCCAGAGACCACTTCCAGTTGTTAAAATCCCCATACAGACCTATCCAGAATTCATCATCATCATTATCCCATAACATGTGGCTCAGCCTGACCATGTCTTCCTCACTGTTTATGGTAACCAGGTCTGTGTGCTTCTCCCTGCAGTAACTCTGGGCTTCAGTCCAGGTCTTTGCATCTTCAACAATGTGGTAAAGTTGAGGAAAGCATGAGGGGAGGATGCAGAGTCCTGTGATCATGATAACAACAACGACATGACAACATTCAGTTTCATGGAATGGTGAATGAACTCATTTGTTAAACGAAGCATCTTTTTAAAAGAACACATGTGTATTAATATACACGCATTTATCTAAATGGATAAATGTGTAAATAATAACATGTATGTGGTCTATGTCAAAGCTACAGTAAGAGATACAGTGCAGTCCATATTTGAACAGCGACACAGTTGTTTTTATGTTGGCTTCGTACTACAGCTCATTAGATTTGAAATGAAACAATGGCCATGATGTTAGAGGGCTTGAACGCTTCAGAACTTTAGCCATTTTCAACAAGTCCTCCAAATTAAACAACAAAAGATGTCATTTGTAACTAGACACATTAGCATTCATTTGGAGTCATGTTTTTGACCACCTGGTTAATGCACTCCAAAGAGCTGAGGGGGACTTCAGAGTCGGGTGATAATTATCTATGAGTTCGTTACTACGAGCGATCCCTTTTGCATTACACATACAGCAGTCATTTAATCAATTGTTTTTTGTGAAAATGCCGTTCTAAGGTTTGGTGAGGTTTTGGCACACAAATGGCTCAGTTAGGGTTAATGAAAGATGGTTGGGTTAAAATAACTACTTGGTTAAGGATTTTAGATGTCTTTGTCACTTGAATATAAACATCACAGGGAGGCACTTCATGTGGAGTACACCCCAGCCCCCTTTTTAAAAAAACAGAGCCACCACCTCCTTCTGCCACTCCACAGGTACTGCCTCCAACCTCCAGGCCACACCGAATAGGTGTGTCACCAGAGGCAGCCCAAAAATATCTAGAGACTTCAGCATCTCAGGGCCAATCTCATCCATCCCCTGTGCCTTGCCACTATGGAGCTTTAAAAATACCACAGTGACCTCTGCCATGGAAATGTGTAAGGCTTCTTCTGAGTCCTCCAATCCCGCCTCCTCCGCAGAGGGCGTGTGTCAGGTTTAGGAGTTTCTCAAAATGTTACATCTATAATGTCAGGTGATGACAATATCCCCAGTCAAGTTCTCCCCTCCCCACTTTATACATCGTCCCCTGTTTTTAGGTGAACACAAATGTAATTATACAATTAAACACAAACTTTGATAAATTTATGATACTTGATATTTGTTTGCAAATCATTTGCAGTCAGTGACAGTCTGAACTCTATGAGACACAGATATCAGCAGACACTTGATATCTGACCTGCTGATCCAGCAAGGGCTGTACTGCAGAGCCGCCAATAAGACCAATAAGACCTCACCAACTTTGTCCAAGGGGGGTCTCCCAGGCCATGTGGCTGATATAATTACTGCAGCGTTACAAGTACTTAATTGTTCACAAGTTGAGATCAAATCTGTACATATGAATGTTTCATGAATGAGGCCATTTGTTTCATTTCAGATCCAATGTGCTGAAGTACAGAGCCAAAACAACGGAAAATGCACATTGTCCTACTGTGGAAAATGAATGGAAAATGACCAGTTGTGTTTCAAACCTTTACATATACATAGATATAGATAAAGATATTGGATTTCATGCACGTAATGGATGCATTAAGTTA
This sequence comes from Oplegnathus fasciatus, assembly GCA_003416845.1. NCBI lineage: Eukaryota > Metazoa > Chordata > Actinopteri > Centrarchiformes > Oplegnathidae > Oplegnathus > Oplegnathus fasciatus. Next base: position 375,936 of record NTHP01000072.1, on the reverse strand, counting down.
CTTAGCTGTAGTATGATCCCCCCATACAAATGCAACGTTCATATGTGTAGTTCAGTTAGCCCACAACAGTAAGTAAAGTAAACTAAGTAAATCTGATTTAAATCTTTGGTTAGAATTTTTAAAATAAAGCAACAAAAAAACATCTAAATTACACTGACCTGATAAGACCATGAATATAACTGTGTTCCCGTCCATGGTGTATAATGTTGCAACTACAAATTCAGACAACAACTGATGAGACATAGGCAGCCATAAAACTTTGGTTAAAAGAATATCTTTGGAACAAAATAAACAAATTATGTTGAGTCTTGATTTGTGATAAAACAAGAGAAAAAACAGACCATGCATAATTCTCACTTAATAAATACACAGTGAACTGGACAGCGTATATGCACATGGCTGATATGCCATTTTAAAGAACTGATACCTTACCCTAGTTGTGCAAAAAGTAGAATGAATCTTTCTCTCACTCCAGTCTTGCAGTGTGTGTTGGCACAGTGAAGTGTGCAATATAATGTAAGTGAAGTCAGTGCGGTTCCCAAGTCAGATTCCTCAGAACGTCACATCCATCCACACCCCTTCTAGTCCTGAAACAATGCTGCTCTCTTAGCTTGGAAAATATTTGGTTATTTTTGTCATCAATTTACAAGTTTTGGAGAAGTACCATGGTGTTGGTGCCATGTGATGAGGTACAGATAAAAGCACAAAAGAAACCACATTGTTTAAATGATAAGCAAAACAAAAACAAAACAAAAACAATGGCTGACTCCAGACATGTGTTGTGACAGAATACTAGTATTTTTGAACAGTTACATCACTGAACCATTGTTGACAGGTAACTTTTGATTTATTTTATCTTTTTTGTATTGTTTATTGTTTATGTGAGTTTCAACTTGCAACAGTAAAATCAGACTGCAAAATAAAAAATATTCCTTTAAAGACAGTTTCTCATGTTTTATCTGTATGTGGCTCTAATTTTCTGAGGACTCAGAAAAAATGCTTTACATTAACATGCCATTTGCATTTTACTACAGATATGAACAGTTGCAGAATATATCAATGTATCAGTCTATATTCACAAAACTTGACTTTGACAGACGCTAAGCCCGACTGTCCATGTCTGATATAGCCCTTACTGAAAAACCTGCAGACTGTAAAATAAATTGGATGATGAATTCATATTACATTACATTACATTTATTTAGCTGACACTTTTATCCAAAGCGACTTACAATAGGTGCATTCAACCAAGTGAGTACAAACAAAAAGTAGCAACAATCATGCAAGTTCATCAAACTTCAAATAATGCAAGTACCACAATTTCATAGTGCTTTAAGTGCTACATTAGAAAGAAAGAAAGATAGAAAGGGTTTTGTTTTTTTCATGGGCCAAGGTGTAGTCTGAACAGATGAGTTTTCAGTTGGCGATGGAAGGTGTGAAGAGTGATGTCAATGAGGAGCTCGTTCGACCATTGTGGAGCAAGGACAGAATGATGGCATTGTTCCCCGCGTAGTGAAAGAGTTGCAAGCCATTTGGCACAAGTAGAGCGTAGTGGATGGGCTGGGGTGTATGGCTTAACCATGTCCTGGATTTAGGATGGGCCTGAGCCATTGGCAGCACGGTATGCAAGTACCAGTGTCTTGAATCAGATTCTAGCAACCACCAGTAGCCAGTGCAGGAGCCAGGAGCACAGTAGCAATGTGGTGTGGGAGAACTTCGGTAGGTTGAAGACCACTCGGGCTGCTGCATTCTGGATGAGCTGCAGTGGTTGGATGGCACATGCAGGCACACCAGCGAGGATTGAGTTGCAAAAGTCAGGGTGTGAGGTGACAAGAGCTTGGACCAGAACCTGCGCCACCTCCTGGGAGAGGAACAGACGTATCCTCCTGATGTTGTGGAGGATGAATCTGCAAGAGTTGGCTGTCACAGTGATGTTGGCAGCAAAGGGCAGCTGGTCATCCAGTGTCACACCCAGGTGCAGTCTGAGGCGGGTACACCACAGAGTTCTGATAATGGAGAGGTCAATTTATGGGAGATTCCTTCCCTGGAAGGAAGAGCAGTTCGGTCTTGTAAAGGTTGAGCTCCAGGCAGTGTGCAGACATCCAGTGAGAGATATCAGCTGGACACACAGAGATTTGTGTGGGGAAAAGATATAAAAAGTTGAGTGTCATCTCTATAGCTGTGTAGGAAAAACCGTGTGAGTGAATAACAGAGCCAAGTGACTTTCTGTACAGAGAAAAGAGGAGGGGACCCAGAACAGAACCTTGAGGACCCCAATAGTGAGGCTGCAAGGTTCAGACACAGATTCTTTCCAAATTACCCTGTAAGTGCAGTCCTTAAGGTAGGATGTGAACAGGGAGAGTGCAGAGCCTGAGACTGCAGTTCTTGAAGAGTGGAGAGGAGGATTTGGTGGTTCGCTGTATCAAATGCTGCTGAAAGGTCCAACAGGATCACGACAGCGGACAGGGAGGCTGCTCTAGCAGTGTGAAGTTCCTCTGTGACGGCAAGGAGGGCAGTCTCGGTTGAGTGGCTCGCCTTGAAACCAGACTGGCGTGGGTCGAGAAGGTTGTTCTGATGGAGATAGGTAGAAAGTTGAGTAAAGATCGGAAGGGTTGAGTGTGGGTTTCACTCTCGTTGCTTTAATGTTCAGAAAACAACCAGTTGTGAAGGATGTATACATGAGATGTGTGAGGAAGGGAAGGAGGTCAGGAGCAATAGACTGAAGAAGGTGAGAGAGAGATAGGGTCAAGGGGGCAGGTGGTTGGGCGGTGGGAGGTAACCAATGTTAGTACCTCATTGGGAGAAAGGGCTGGAAAGCTAGAGTAGATGAAGAGGTGGACATGCGACAGGTGGTGTCATCAGGCGGGTGGGGAAATGAAGAGCGTATGTCATCTATCTTTTTTACAAAGTAGTTAACAAAGTTGTTCAGTATAAGGGTGGAGGGAGGTGGGAGAGCAGGGGGACCATATTACATAAGGTTGGAACTTGTTTGTGCATGTAATAAATGAGATTTTCAGCTGTACAGAGGTCGTGGAGCTAGCATTGGAGCTGGATCAGCAGTAGATTTGTATCAATATATCAACATGTGGCTGTGCTGATATCACAGGTGGATCTGTCATGACTTAACTGTCAAACAGCTGGACTTTCCAAGCAAAAAAAATGATTTGGCCATTCAAATATACTGAGTAAAAAATGTAAAATATGAGTAAAAATAAACAGGCGTATGAGTAGGTGAGTGTTTACAGATAGTAGGCTACAGAGTGAATGGATATGGGCCTGGGCCAAGGCTGGATTATCAATCAGGCAAAGTGGGTAACTTCCCTGGGGCCCCTGGAGTCTCAGGTTCACTGTTCAGGAACTGGTTTGTGGTATTTTGTTTACCTGTAACATTGTTTAGGAACATAAGAATATGTACCACTAAAACACAATATCAACTGACATGATAAGGTTCCTGCTTTATTACCTAAATTTCAGGCCCTGACTTATAGGGGGGCCCTGAGTCAAAATCAAAATCTTGTGTCAAGACAAGTCATTTAGCTGATATTATGCTATTGTGCTTACATGTGTATATTTAACTGAATTACCACACAGCAAACCTGGGGCCAGTTTTAATGTACACAATGCACAGAGAGCAGAAAGAACGGGGGTCTAATAGGGGCCTCCAAACAGGTTAATCAGGCCATGAGTAGGACCCAGTATATACTATTTCTCAAATCATTTTATAAACACTTGTAGTCTCTGTTATATGGGTAGTTTTTCTTTAATTCTACTATTTTTAGTTCTTTAAAGTTAAATTGTAAGCTAAGTAAACCACTTTGAAACTGCTTCAGTAAATAATTGTGCTACATAAATTAAACTTGCAGTGGTGAAGGCAGGGCCGGATGAGTGTTGGGCCCTATTGAATAAACAAATATAGGAATCTAGAGCCAAAAGACAGTTCAACACTAGTGGTACACTGTCACGACAGGTTTACATGTTTCCAGTCAGCTATTTCCATAATGCATATCATTTAAATAAGTGCTTTCTTTTGTGCTTTTATCCATACTGTATCAGATATCAGACAACATCAGCCAATCACAGCCAACAACAGCAAAACCACCTGTACGCAGGTCCAGTTAGCCTACTGCCACTCCAGCATCCACCTACTCCAGCCATCGCCTACAGTCTTGGGCAGCAGTCCTCTGCTTCCACCTCTAGCCTTTGCCTGCAGTTTCTGGCAGCTGGCTTCAGCCTAATCATTTGTCTAACTTTTTTATGGCGGCCAGTCTCAACCACATGCCAGCACATGCAGCCTCAAAATTCATAAAGGCAGCTACAGGACTGACATCCCTCTGCAGTCTCCAACAGCCAGCAGAAATAAAAATGTATCACTCAATAATCTCTCAAGCTAATTCTTTATTCGTGTTTCATTTTGCTTTGTGAATAATGTGCTCTAAAGTTCAGATTAGAATTTACAGGTCAGTACAACATTGATGCACATCACAATTAATAGCCAAGTATATTGTACATCATTAAAGGTTCTATATACGACATTCACTGATTCAATGCCACTAGTTGTCACAGCAGAGCACCAGCATCTCAGACCAAAACAAATCAATACTATGTACACCTTCCCCAACCCGTTGTCATTTACATTGGAGTTAGTTGAAAGCCTGATGCGTCTTATACAGAGGCTAAAGGGTGCCTTGTGCGTCCACAAGGCCACCATACCCTGCTTAGGAGTTACATTACCGCCATATCGCCTTTTTCAGGCCTTTATAGTCTAGTATGTCTAGTTGGCCGGAGAGCAACGGATTATCTGTGTGCAGTAGGTGGTGGGAAACTGGTGGTACTCCAATCACGACCTTTGACAGTCTATCACTGGAGGAGGTTCACTCTGTCAGTTTGAGAACACTCTCTTGGTTTTACAGGGCAGCCTCAGAGCCCTAACATATATTTTAGAGATCAATTGTAAACCGTAGTGTACCCAAAACAATCAGAACCATTTAAACATAGCTCCTAGTACAGACACATCAACAAAGCATCAGATAACCAACTGAACCTGTTCAAAATGTCAAAACAAAATGTGCATCCCATTTTTCATTATTGATTTTAAAACCAAATTATTAACTACTGTCAGCTCTTCTTGCCTTCAGGAGACTACTTAGATGATCGCAGAGAGGAGCAAGACAGGAACTTGGGTTGGAAAAATACAGTACAGTTTTATTTATATTTTAACAATGATAAAAATTGATTACAAGTTGTAAAAATGAAATACAAAAAGAAAAAATTAACAAGATTGGCAAAAGAGTAAAATGGTCAAAAAGGGACCTGGAAAGAACCTCCAGAAGCCCCTGAGCCTTCCTTGGCTCTTCTTTTTATACCATCTGCCTCCAGACTTTTTCACATCAAAGTCTATACATGGTTATACATCAGAACATCAACAAGCCATTGGACATTTCTTTGTTTGTGACACACGTCTCAATGAGACATCTTTAACGGCCTTGTCTATGCCGTTTCTGTTGAAGGTACCGAGTGTCAGTCAGGTGCAGAAACCCTTAGTGTAACGTTCAAACAACTAGTTCTGCATTTTTCCATCGGGGCAGGGGTCAGAAATCCAAGTTCTCATTTGTTTTAACCACTAGTTCCTTGTTCTTTCTGATTCATCAAAAAAGTTCATCAATAGCCTAGTTCATCTCTCTAACTGAACAAAAGTTCAAACATAGTTAATCTCAACTAACATGCTTCCATGTGTTAGCTCAACTTGGGTTTGATTTAGATCATTACAGAAAATTTAAAGAGAGGTAGGTTTGGGTGGGTGTGGCTCGGGCACTCCTAGGTGGACACCTTAACACTAAACTTCTCAATCTTTTGATGGTAGTTTATCTCTAACTAGGCAGTAAAACACTATGTAAAATTTTAAATTAACTTCTACATTATATTATTTTAACCGACGAAGATAACTGTTCAAAGTGAGGTCTGCAGATCATTCAGGATAACAGGAACTTTGTTTTTGGAAAGACACATTACTGTTGAATTTTACACTGATAAAATTAATTCACTACAAGAGGCCTTCGAGTATGCTGCCAATATGCTGTGAAAGTAGTCTATCAAGTGATAATAATAAAATTTGAGATTTTTAAGAGACTCAGCCTTGACACCACCAGCTAAATATTTCTGTAGAGCTGGTACATATGGTTAAAAAATAATATTCCCATATATTTTAGCCTTTTGATGATATGTGATGTAAAGTTACTCAGAGTAAACAGTCTTTAATAAATAACTAGTAACCAGACTTTCAAATTATTGTAGCGGAGTAAAAAGTACAACACTTCCCTCTGAATTGTAGTGGAGCAGAAGTATAAAATAGCATAAAATTGAAATACTCAACTGAAAACTTAAGTATAGTAGGCTACTTATGTAAATGTGCTTTGTTTGTTACCTCACACCACTGTAAACTTGTCATGCCTTTTATTTGAGTAGGACGCTAAGGCATCTCCATGCTCTCCATATCAGTGGTGGAAAGCAACTAAGTACACAAGTACAGCTTTGAGGTATTTGTACTTTATTTGACTATTTCCATTGTGCTACTTCATACTTCTACTCCACTGCATTTCAGAGGCAAATATTGTACTTTTCACTCTACACTACAATTATCTGACAACATTAGTTAGTTATTTTGCAGATTCAGATTATTAATACAAAATATAACCGACTAATAAATGATGATGTATTATTATAAAATCATTTATTTTATTTATTATAAAATCAGCTCCACCTTTAGCCTACCAGCCGCAACATTAAAGCGATGAACACATTAATGCATCAATAATTATAATCCAATAATATAATATATATGTTATTCTGAAATGCACCACTCAGCATAATCAGTACTTTGGTACGTTAAGTATGTTTTGATTCTAATACATACTTTTGTACTTTTACTTAAGTAAAAATTTGAATGCAGTACTTTTATTTATTTATTTGTTTTTACACTGTGGTATTACTACTTTTACTGAAGTAGAAGACCTGAGTTATTAATCCACCTGTACTCCATATGCATTATAGCAGCAGCTGTTTGTATATGTCCGAAGATCTGTCCACGGGGTGAGCGCGCCCTCCTGCGGCCACCTGCCATCCTCGCGGAGCGGAGCAACCACCACTGTTGCCATGACACGAGGCGGCCGGAGGAGGCGGTAGACGCTGCTGCAGTGACTACCGCTCCGCTGCTAGCGACACCAGTCGGGCTCAGAGAAAGAACTAGGAAACGGGCCGCACAATTACCTACAGTAAGCTACAACCAAGGGGAGGCGACGACCAAGGAAAACAAAGCAGTTTTTGATCCAAGGAGCACCTGAGTTGCCTTTTGCTGTGTTGACAAATCGGGGGGAACTAGTAAAAACGCCATTTACAAGGTATTATGTTGTGTGTATGCAATGTTATGAATTAATATCTGCAAGCATTGTGGTGTAAGGCTACTTTAGCTAACAGCGGTTGCTTTAAAGTTAGCTCGTTAACTGCTAACGTTAGCTTGCTGGACAGCTCTCGGCGTGTAGAAACGCCTCAGCTGAACCTAGCCTGCTGTTGATGATCTGCTAAAGTCAGGCATGGGCTTCATAATGTTAGTTACTAACGCGAGGAGCCACTGCCAGGCCTGGCTAACGGTATGCTATGTTAGCTAGCTGGCTAGGTAGCTGACGTTACCGATGTTCCGTGACTATCACAAATGTAGACACTTCCTTCACTCTTAGCTATTTTAAATGAAGCAATGGCAGCTAGGAAATGTTTGTAAGCATTAGGCCTGCTGAGGCCTTCTGTATGTCGACAACACACACTCTCTTTCACAAGCAAGCCAGCGGTAGGTAGCACTGTTGTTTGGTGGACAGTGATTGAAATATTATAGGCCACGTTAGCTTACAAACAGATAAAAGTTAGCTGTCTAGTAAAAGGTAAAGGTAGCCGAATCGCGTATCTTTCTGTGGCTGTGTTTTGCAGTTGTTTTGCATTTGCTATATACAGAGTTACTCAGTGAGCAAGTATCCATTTTGTTAGTATTGCGCAAAGTTGGCAGGCTTCACACCATCACAAACCAGGCATGGATAACAGAGAGGGGCGGTGCTCTCTGTCAGCTTCATGTTGGCCAGCTCACTGGGCCGCGGCTTGGCAACTTGTTTGAGTCTTTTTTTTAAGTTATGTTAGTCTGAACATTAGACAGTGTGTTTAGCAGAAAAAAAGGCTTTTTGAAAAATTTGTGACACACGTAAATAAGCTAGCTATAGATGACTGGGCTGGTGTTAGCTAGCTGCTCGCAGTGGTCGCTAGCTGGCTGTCCGATGATAGCAGAGCGTCTGCTGCTGTCTGGACTGAAGGGTGGGGGTGACGTTTGAGCTGTCTTCTCACACTGTTGTGTTTGTTTTCTGGAGGGTAACTATAGTTCATGCCCCTCTGACTGTTGTAATCGTGGATATGTGAAGTATGCTCTGGCTAACATGATGGTAACTTGCTCTGAGAGAGTCGGCCGGGGTTTGGACTCTGTTCCGTTGTTTAGGCCATGTTAGGTCAGGTCCACAGCACCTCTGACGTTTGTTGGCCTAACATTACTCCAGCACACGACACCTGATTAGCAACGGAGTCATTGTGGGTTAGGTGATCAGCTGATTTTGAACCTGCCATATGTGTTTCCTTCCTATTTGCGTCACTGATACTGAAGTGGTGCTGCTGCCTGCTGGCTACATTAACGAGCATTAGCTTGTGCGAAAGACGGATTTGGCCACCTGGCGAAGTTGAGGTGTGTCTAGATTAATAAAGATGTAAATAGGCACAACTTTAGTGCCTGGGTCACTGGTGAACCCTTGGACACGTTTTATATCAGCTCAGTCACACATGACGCATCATATATGAATGGTGGACTGCACCTCCCACTTCGGTGCTGCTTGGTTTATATTCCTGGCCCCAGCGTTGCTTTCTAAATGTGGACTCCCTGCCAAGACATAAGAGGAAGAGTGTGACAGCTCGAGGGTTTGTGTTCAGAGTTTAGAGGATCCCGACAGGACAACAGGTTGGTGTCAGACTGTTAGACCAGTAGTTTTTGCTGTGTACCTCAAAGTGGCTGAATGACTAGTATTGATGTTTTGTGGACAACCTTTGTATCTTACTGGAAATTGGTGTCTCAAAGTGCAGCATGCTTAAATATTTTTATTTGGATAAAATGATCATGAGACTGGGATTAAGTTTTATTTTAAATGTAGGCCTATTTCTGTCTTGGGCTCTTGGAATAGGCAGTGTAGTCATCCTGCATGACCCACTCTGTGAGTGAAGAAACACATTTAGGCCGCTGTGTTGCTAATTACACTCTTGTACACTTATTGCCTGTTCAGAAAACTTTGGCTTTTGCCCCATAGTGTATGTACGGTGGTTGGGTGGGTCAGGGAATTGTGTAGATAAGGGTTCTTGTTAAGTAACCCAGTTAAATAAGAGCAGCAGTGAGATATGGTTGTCACATCTGTCCGTTGCATTGCCCATGTCTTTTTAGCATGGTTCAGTTTTAACCAGGGTTAGAGGTTCTTGTATGCTATGGGTGTGTTTATTGACCTAAACTAGTTACCTGAGAAAGAACAGTATGTTTAGTAATGTGACAATGTGTTTACTTGGATTTGTTAGTCACTGTTCAGGGAGTGGGTCATCCAAAGGTCTGAGGTTGTGTCATGTTGTGAGTAGGCCTATGTCATAGTAAACATTGCATGTTTAATCATTTCCTGAAGAGGATTCACAAAATTGTATTACTGCTCGATGAAGCATTAAAGGTAAAATCTAGATGATGTTCTAAAAATACATTGCCTTTCCTCCGGTGAGTTTGTATATTCAGCATTTGCCTGGTATGGGACTTTATTAGAATTAAGTACCAGCAATGGGTTTTCATTGGGGCTTAACACACAGTTTGCCATCAGTTTGTTTTACAGCAGGAGCTAATGGTGCAGTTCATTGGGATACTTCGGACGCACCTGTCTCCAACCACCTTTGCTCCAGATGACCACACCAGAGCAACAATTGCTCTAGATGTGAAAGATGGATTTAAGTTGTGGAAAACAGACTTTGCCCACTAGCGGTACCATTTTTAGGGATAAGCTCCAAAAGCACTCCCTGCTTCAGTCTCTCGGTCTGCTGTTGTTTTTGATACTCTACACTAGGGCTAGAAATCATGAGGTAACTCAAAATATTGTCAAGATAATTTGACCACAGTAACAATAGTAGTATCTAGGGCTGAACAATTAATCGAAATATTATCGAAAACGCAATATGGCCAAGTGCAATATCCAAATCACAGGAGCTGCAATGTTTTGATGAAAGTACAGTGTGTCACAACACACCATTATTAATGAAGCATTGTGGTGTTACAGAGATGCCCCAGCCTACAAATCATATTCTCCAGATGTGAGGGGACATACTTGTTTGGTACAGACCCCAGCAAAAGTCACATCACCATTTTTATATTTTTTTCAGTGAAAATGAAATAAAAAAAATTCCCACTAAAATCGTGACTCATATAGCAATCACAATATCTGTCAAAATAATCGCAATATGATTTCTTTTGCATATCGTTCAGCCCTAGTTGTATCACAACTCTGATGATTCTTTGACAAGTGCAATTTAGGAAGAAATACATCTACAATACACCGCAATATTTATGCTACTATTATATACTGTATTATAGGAAAATACATCCCTAAAAAGGCGCAATATGTGTGCATATTTTGTACAAACAAAGAATCAAACCTGTATTGCATTCACTGATGGTCAGTGTTCAGTTCAGACAGATTTATAGACAGATATTATGATTTTAACAGACTGAGGCACAGCAGCCAGAATACTGTCCCATTATTTTAAACATCAAATTGTCAAAAACTGGAAAAAAACTTGAACTGCTACAGTTTAAATGTCTGTAGGAAATAAAGGAAATACCTCTGCCTCACTAACGCGACAAAAGGTCACACAGGTGTCAAAGTCTAACATATTAGATATGTTACGATAATATAACGTAATATCAATTGCTTGTCTCACCCCATGAGCAGCGAGTGACAAGTAGGGGAGTGGTAGTGTAAATGAGAGTTCACTGAGAATAGAGGGTGCCATTTTGATAGATGCTTTTGGTTAATTTACATTGTTTAACACATATAAAATGTCACCATAGTTGTATTTTCATTATTTTACATTAAAGCCATACATGCAGTTGGTATAAAGTGTTTGCAGAGGTTCTTTGATGAAGCTCGACACTGTAGTGGTACACGTGTTCCTGTATCCAATGTTATCATTCTTAAGATCTGTTTTGTCAGTCTTTGTCCAGACTTGCAGGGTGTCATTGTTATGTTCGTGTAAGTATGACTTCTGAGTCATTTTTGAGTCACTGGCTGTATATTTGCGGTCACCTTCTTTATCTACTACGCCATCTACTTCTGTACTTTTCTATATCTACTTGTTAGCTTCCGTAGAGTATTACATAGCTGTTGTCTGGAAAGACTGGGACCCTAATATTCATAGTTCGTCTGTTGGTTAATATTTTGTTTTATGCAGTACTTTTGAGCTTTTTACATTCTCTTAGTTCTCTTCTCAGCAGTCCCTCCATCTTTACAGGCTCTGATCCAGTTTTACCTTTCATTCCTTAGGTGGACAGTCCGCTCCCTGGTTGCTCGTGGTAACTCTCCGCCATGCCTTTCCCCTTTGGCAAGTCCCACAAGTCGCCGGCGGACATCGTCAAGAACCTTAAGGACAGCATGAACGTGCTTGAGAAGCATGACATTTCTGACAAAAAGGCTGAGAAGGTAGGGTGAAACATGCTCAAATTCACTTGTGGACTCATCACTTCTGAAATGTCAATGGGAGCCATAAAAATATTTTCTTTTCCGAGGGAAGAAGTTGTGAATACATGATGACCAGGCGGTTTTTTGGGTTGGGAAGATGAGTTTGAAGTAGTTTTCTGAAGCTTGAAATAGTGTAATGTTTGCTTTATGGTGTGCTGTGTGTACTGTGTGTATATAATTCAGGCCACAGAGGAGGTGTCAAAAAGCCTGGTGGCCATGAAGGAGATCCTGTATGGGACTAATGAGAAAGAGCCCCAAACAGAGGCAGTGGCCCAGCTAGCCCAGGAGCTCTACAACAGTGGCTTGCTCAGCACCCTGATAGCGGACTTGCAGCTCATCGACTTTGAGGTGAGACTTTGTGTCTTTTGTAGGAGGGAGGCAGAAAAATGAACGAGGTTGAAAGACGGGAAAATAAAGTTGCAGACATGTAACACTAAATAGGCAAAGTTTATCTGAGGTATGTACACACAGGAAGAATGTGTCTTATGAACATGAGAAAGGGATGCATATGTTTTGAAAATGTACATTCAGGTAGTGAGGACAGTCGGGTATATGTGACAAACCTGCCTATGTTGATATGTGGGCAAACTCATGTCTCCCTGCAATATGTCAGACTGGTGCTGTGTGGTAACTGCTGCTGCAGGCTTCCCTGACTCACCCTATCACAGCGTGACTCATTGTGTTGTGTGATGTCTCTCTTCCTCTTTTACCCTCTCTCACCCTCTCTCACCCTCCCTCACTGTTCCAANAAAAAAAAAAAAAAAGCTGGTGAGGAATTGCAAATCACAAGTTTGCAACATAGAAATATAAGAGTGGTTCCACATGTTAGAAACATTTGGTGTATGCTGAATTCAGTCAGTATTATGACATTTTCTTTTTGGTAGCTATTGGTCAATATTCTGGTCATTTTCTTAAGAAGACTTCGCTCTTTCCTAAGTTTTATTGCAATAGCATAGAAATTAAAAATGCGGTAATTTCTCAGAGACATTTACAGAGTAGTTCTGACTTGTGTCACATTTTAAAAAACAGCATACCTCACGTTTAGAGCGGCATCTTGGCTTTCCACCCTGATCTATCCTGATTGTAGTGCCAGTTTGGAAGTGTGTTGCAAAACCTTTTCGTGTATTGTATTCCCTGTTGTATTGCATGCGTTAACTTCTGCTTTATCAAGCCTTTGTTCTTTATCTCCTACCACCAGGGTAAGAAGGATGTGGCTCAGATCTTCAACAACATCCTTAGGCGTCAGATTGGCACTCGGACGCCCACGGTGGAGTACCTCTGCACCCAGCAGAATATCCTCTTCATGTTGCTTAAAGGGTAAGGAGGCACACACACGCCAACACAAAGAGTAATCATGCTCCCATTGATCATTTAGATTTTGTTTTCAAAAGGTCTGACTGCTGCCTAAAGAAGAAAAATGAAAATAGGCTCAAATGGTAATGCAAATAAAGCAGCGTTGAACTTTGGTAGAGGTTCTTCCATGAAGCAAGAGTGAATGATACAAAAACAACTGATGAAGATGAAAATATTTGTTACTTCTGTCATGCCCAGGAATGTGCAGAAGGCAACTTAAATATATCGTTATACTTTATACAATATGGTCCAAGTGAGTAAAAACATTTAATATTTTTTAAATCTAGTCATATTTGAATTTGTAGTTCATTATTTATCTCCAGTCCACTTTTATAGAAAATACTACATTGTCGGATGTTATTATAAGAGACATCTGGAACAAGCAAGTGTCCCATTTACTTTTCCCTTTAAGATTGACCTGTTGTCCAGACCATTGATCTAAAACAATACAACAAAATTTACTTTGGTTCTTGGGCTGAATTTCCTTACAAAGGAAGAAAAGTAAAACAAAAGAAAAAACAGCTTTTACTGCTTATAAACACTCAGCTATATGTTTCAGTCTGAATTAAAAGGTCACGCTAAACCACTACAGCTGGTGGGGACCAGGGTTGTTGGTGGTGTAGTGGTGATGATGCACAAGCCTACACCAGTGTAATTTTCACCAATGCCACTGTCATTCAACTGTTTTCTGAAAAACCAAACGCATTGGGTGAGCCTCAGTCACTAAACAGGAGGATGTCAAGACAGGATGTAACACTGTCATATTTCCCAGCTTGACACTCCAGACTAGCAGCAACTTTATCACTTTCACTCCCTGGATTGGCACGTCTTTGTATTTGTTGAGTAAATTGTTTGAAATAAAGCAGTGTTCGGAGAGAACTTGCACCAAGTGCAAATACTCCCATTGTAATTACCCTAATGGTGACCTCCCTTGTTGTTTAGTGCACTGTGGATTTGACTTCTCTGTTAATTGCTCTTCTTCATGGCCTTTTTTGAAACCAGCACCTGAGCATAGTCTGCTTCTATATCAATTGTGTAAACAATATTCCCCTTCCCCCAGCTCAATCACTGCTGATCATTTTTCTATAAGCAATCATTTCAGTCTCACTGCTGAAGTGTTCCTGTATCGTCAAGGCTGTCAGGAACTGCTACATGTTAACAATAACAGACATGAAATTGGCACACTGAACACATGCTAATAATCAGTACATAGTCATGCCCCCTTTATGTCAGGGGAAAATAACTAATTCTAACTAAGCAATTACATAATAGATATATGTCTGAATTTCGCACCAGCCAAGTACCAAATGTCAATAAAATTGGTCTTCGGTGGATCACGGACTACAGACAATAACATTTTATTTGAACATTTGAAGTCTGTGGTTTGTCTGTGTGTTAATAGCACTAATGTTAGTTGAAGGTTAGGCTGAAAGTAAAACTGTTACTTAGATTTAGCAGTTTTATATCCCACCACAGCACATTGTATGCAGCATGTGTGTGTAGACATGTCCTATGAAAGATGTGTGGTAGATGATAGAAAATGTTATCCTCATACCTCAGGGTTTTTTCCTCTTGAGATGATGTGGATATATGAATGATGTATAGATGTGTAATATAACATATTTTTTAAACAAACCTTAATCCTTTGTTGTATTACGCACGTGGTGTGTGAAAACACGTTTCCACAGAAATACAGTATTTACAAAATAATTAATACATTTTAATTCATTAGCTTCATTAATGACCTAATTAGCACAAGTGGTCATGTGTAATGCTGTATGTCATGATTATGGCAGGACGTTTGGCTGCTCACTTACCTCTTGTTTTCACATCCCTTGGCAAATGTTATTGCTTCTATATAATGATAAATCCTTGTCCTGTGTTGCTGTTTTGCGCAGGTATGAGTCTCCAGAGATTGCCCTAAACTGCGGTATCATGTTGAGGGAGTGCATCAGACATGAACCGCTGGCCAAAATCACGCTGTGGTCAGAGCAGTTCTATGACTTCTTCAGATATGTGGAGATGTCCACATTCGACATTGCCTCAGACGCATTTGCCACTTTCAAAGTAAGTTGACTCACTTGTTCAGCTGTTGGAGCTTGTTTTGAGTGATGCTCTGAAACATCTATGACTCCTTGCATCATTTCAAAAGTAACACCCTGACATACTGTAAGTGATTAGCACAGATGCTCTTTACCTACTTCCTGCATTACAACATAACTAATTAGGCAGCTCAAACAGTAAATTTGATGATGCCTCGGCCTGTCTCTGCTGATATTGCAGTTATTGGCACAAACAGGCTTGGAGACCATTTATAACGGGAAAGACGGGGTTCATGAATCGGCCTCTACTTTTGAAAACAGGAAGTTATAGTGACAGTTGTGGAAACCATGTTTCTGATTAAATATATCAGAAATATAACACTTGGATTAAGTAAGTGTGCACATTAAGTCATATTATCATTTAAGCCACTACCAGTAGTTTGTTCTGGCTTCTTTTAGAGGGGCTCAAGTTTTTAACTGGCATTTAAAGGACTGGAGTAAATCTATTTGGACAAACTTTAACACAACAGCTTAATGAATACTAGTGGTCAGATTTTAGTCCTGGCACTAAAGGTACCATTCTTTTATTACAAAGCCATTTTTATTCAGTCCGAAAAAAGGATTAATTTGCGTAACGTAATTGCAACAGATAAACCAGTCGTCTTATGTGTTTGAAAAGGATTATGTCCTGAAATATCACTAATCACACTGTAACCCAAAACATTTTTTTCTGTCTAATTTTAGGCTGGGAGGTCCGGTTTTTTTTTTCCACAAAATTGCAATGCATTTCTAAGGATTATTTCTGCATGTGCTTCAGTTTGTTGTACCTACAGTGCCCAAAGAGGAGACAAATGGGGGCAGGCTAAGTCATAACCATTAAGGCTGAATTTATTTGTCATAGTCTGCATTGTCTGTTTCCAGGACCTCCTCACAAGACACAAGCTACTGAGTGCAGAGTTTCTGGAGCAACATTACGACAGAGTAAGTCCACACTGAACTGAAACCTTGCATTTAATAGGGCATGGATAGAAAGGCCTTAAAGTGGTATGTATGTGTAAGTTTGGCCATGACATCGTAGAGAGAATAAATTATGTACCCCAAGCACTTTATGCTCGTTTATTGGCAGCCAAAAGAATAGATAATAAGTCAGATCTTAATTTTTACTATTTTACAAAAATATCAGTGCTGAGTTCATCACAACAAATAAATGGAACAGATCCATCATTCATTATGTGATAGATGCTTCTTTTTTGCAATATGTACCCATCCTTAAAAGCTTTTAGGCCTTTTAGTTGAGTTCGATGCGTTTGAGATGACCATTTCTGAAAACTTTAGAAGAACCGTTTTCTTTTCACCAGTTACATGTAAATTAAAACCGTGGCAGTCTGGGTGTTTGGCACGCTGGCAGTCTCGTTCCTAACAACATCGAACCAGCCATTTGGGATCACTTGTAGGCTGTGAACACAAAGTAGCTGTCAGTCTGTAAGGGAGAATCTCTCATTTTCCTGTCATTGTGTTTTGATACAAGACACAGATGCAATTATGAAAATCGCTACTTGACGCAGTTAGATGACTCTCGCCCCCGTTCTACAGTATTTTGTCTGTCTTCTCTTTCTCACTGCTTCTTCCTTTCTCTCTAGTTCTTTAGTGAATATGAGAAGTTGCTCCACTCAGAAAACTACGTGACTAAAAGGCAGTCCCTCAAGGTAAGGACCCTGGGTCATGCCAGTAAACATGTCTCATGTAGTGGTGCAACTCTATTCAGAGAGCTATTTAAAGATGGGGTCTCATCACAGTGTTGGGTTTCTCTAAACCATTCCATCTCCATCACCTTGTTGTGACCGCCATCTAGTGGTGGGAGCACTATGTATATGTTTGACATGTCTACTGGAGCCCCTTTAATATCTAGACGGTTTTTTTCACTTGCCTTATGTTTTTAACTACATTTAGTGCTAACTTTCACCTTAATCTGAACATTATACATTTTGTAGCTCTGAAGCCACAATCTGTAATCCAAATGTAGACAAACTGACAAATTATTACCCAAGACTGAAACCTATCTATCGCCCTCAAGTCGTTAATTAAGTTTATTATTGATTTCTGCTGCTGTTTATAGTTTGTTAACACTATTAATGCCTGTACATAAAGCAGTAAAACAGGTCCATATTTTCAGTTATAATGCAGATTTTTCAAACTATTTACACTTAACATTTATGTGGGCAAAGGAAAAACAGATTGAGGCTTTAAGCAGTTAGCCTGCTAATTTGGCAAATCTGCAACTGTGAATTTTAAAAGAAATTATTACAAATTAATATTTTATTTGTGTTTCTCACTCTGAAATGATCTAGCTACTGGGGGAGTTGCTTCTTGACCGGCACAATTTCACCATAATGACGAAATACATCAGCAAGCCAGAGAATCTCAAGCTAATGATGAACCTGCTTCGGGACAAGAGCCGCAACATCCAGTTTGAGGCTTTCCATGTTTTTAAGGTAAAAATGAAATCACAGTTTTGACCACATCAAAGATGCAATTAAAGGTGGCGCACAGTATCTGCACATATTAACATCCTCATCCTCTTCCTTCACTACCAGGTGTTTGTGGCCAATCCCAACAAGACGCAGCCCATCCTGGACATCCTGCTGAAGAACCAGACCAAACTCATCGAGTTTCTCAGCAAATTCCAGAACGACAGAATGGAGGACGAACAGTTCAATGATGAAAAGACTTACCTGGTCAAACAGATCAGGGACCTCAAGAGGCCTGCCCCCCAGGAGGCCTGAGGAAGGGTGCAGAGGTGGGGGGAGGAGCCACCAGGACCATGTCTGGACAACATCCAGACAACGTCTGCTTAACGGACCCATCAGCAGCTGCTGTTCTGGTTTCTGAACAAAAATTGAGGAAACAAATGAAAAACCAACGTACCCATATCAACTCATCAGGAAGTCGCCAGCTCCTCTGCTCCTCAGTGAACATTTGATTCTTTTTTTTTCTTTTTTCAGTCTTTTTCCTTCAAAAGAAATAAGAGAAAATAATAGATGCTGCTGCTTTCTTGCACATTGAGACATGTAAGGTATATTATAATGACAACAGTCCATCAAACATAGTGACAGAAAATGTCCGTGCATTCAAAGTAAGGCAGACTTCCTGATAGACACACACACACACACACACACACACACCAAGGAACAAAAGTAGACACGTGTTTACACGCATATATGTATTACATAAAAAAACATGCATACACACATACTGCAAGAATATCAGCTAAAACCTTGTGATGGAAATGGTACGAGCAAGTTGAACATTGGTGTGTTTGTTGCATGCCTTGAAATGTGACAGATCCATGGCTGTACCCAGCGTCGGCTCTGTGATGGCCTGCCCAGTCTGGCTCCCATGTTCAGTGCCACAGACTCGGAAATGCACGTGCATCACAGCAACCGCTACAGTTCGTATTTATGCCTTCATCCAGTAAAGCAACAGTGGTTCATTTTAGCGATTCGTGGGGACAAGCTCTCAGATGCCATCACACAGAACCATATACCTCCCGTGTGCTTTGTTACGACACAGCACTTGAAGCACATGAGGAAAGGAGGAAGGGATGTAAGGTATGAATTTGGTAAAGCCCAAGAGTTGGGTGTCTTTATTGTTTTCTGGGACAGGGTGAACATGTACATATGCCTTTTTT
>NTHP01000072.1:343120-356852 GCA_003416845.1 Oplegnathus fasciatus | reverse complement strand
TTTTGCTTTGTAGATTTTTGTTTAACCTTGACATATGAATATATATTATATATATATTACCTTAAACATCAGGTTTTTGGTTAATTGTATCAAATTACTTTGTAAACCATAAAAGAAACAACAAACAAGTTAAGTGACATTGTTTTTGCATTTCATTTTACTGCTGAAATGGTTGCTGGTGGGTTTCTTTGTACATAACTTAAAGGGCCAGCTCACGTTTAGCTAACCTATAGGATATTAACAATTTGTACAGCAGAGGAATGTCATGGTATTAGCTCTGGATCTGTTAATCCTCTTTTTATTCTCCATCTACATTTTGAGTGTCTCTCAGACTGCTGAAAACGTGCAGGGGTGTGAGCAGTGCAGGAGGGAAGGGAGGGGATTGGGAGAGCATTAACTGAAACATTAAAGCCTGTGTGTTTGTGCACTTTGTGAGGTGCTGAGTGATCAACATCACCTAACTGGAGTCGAGGATAGCAGGGATTTACCCCCTCCTCAATTTCATTAACTTGTTTTTTTCCCTCATTCTCACCACTCTACTAGTGGCAAGGGAGTGCTGTGTGGCCTCACAGTGAGTGTGCTTCAGGGGTGAGCTCAGCAGGACATTAGCAACTCGGCACATCATTCTTATTTTTCCCCCCCTTCTCCTCATGTTTGAGCATTTCTCTTCAGAGGGTTTATAATTCCAGTACAATTATGAGTGTAAAGCATTGTGGGTAGCAGAGTACTTTGGGCATGTTGGATTGTCCTCATGGTGCTGAGCAAAACTGATGAAACCACAGATTTGTTAATTTACAGTGAATGACCCGGTCCATGTAATGAGACATCTGTATACATTCAAACAGGCAAAAAAGGAACCATCTCCGTGCAGATAACAGCACTACACAGATTGCCCACAGTTCCTCCATACGCATTGAAACATGCATGTTCCTCCACTGGCTGTGCATGATGCTGTACTAAAGATGTTGTACTGGAATTGTTTCTTTTTTCCAAGTATTTAACAACATTGAAATGTCAAATTGAACTCTTGGCTATATGGCTGTATGCTGACGTTGACTCCAGTTTCAGCATAGAGCGTGTGGGTGCTTTCAGAAGTGTCAAAGGCCTGGGCCCTACAATCGAAATAAAGAAGAAAAAAAACATTTGGAATAAAATAAAGCTGTGGTCATTTTTAACTACTCATCTGTCAAATGTGTGTTAACACTGGGCACATGTACATCAGCTTGTTGTGTTGAAGTGGGACTTTTTCTCCAGTGGTGGAAGAAGTATTCACATCTATTTTGCTCACATAAAAATACTCAATTATACATAAAAGTCTTGCATTCATAATTAATTTGTAAGTCAGATTACATAAGTATTACCAGCACAATGTACTGTTATCAAAAATAAGACCACTCATCACATAGATTGGCTCCTTACAAAGGAGAATATACAGACTATAAAATAATATAACTCTATCCCTACACCTATCTATGAGAATATACCAGCCAAATGGATTTTTTACAGCTTTGCACCTAGAAGTTGTGATTGTAATTCATAGCCTCTGACTAATCTAAGTCTTACTAAATGATTGAATAAATATTAATAAAGCCATTCATGACAACTTGTAAACCCTTTTCTAAAGTATGCATCATTAAAAAGCAGTACTCAACATTTTAATGTTTTAGCTCGTCACGTTTGAGATGAGAACCAGTTCTTAAATACTTTTGGACGTTTAATCTATAACTGCATCACATTTTAGAAGCTCCTTACCTGTTTTTTGAAAGAAAAATATTAATCTGCAAAGTAACTACGCACTGTGGCTGTCAGATAAATGTAGTGGAGTAAAAAGTACAATATTTGAGTATGTACAGGGAAAAACTAAAGTAAAGTACAAGTACCAATCAAAGCTGTACTACATATACTTCATTATATGCTGCCACTGCTTTGTCCTACCTTAGTTTCAGTTAGTTGGAATTAAATTTAGCTTCACAATGGAAAGAAAATAAATCTTTAAAAAAAAATAAAATAGCCTATTAAGTGACTATTTCAGTTTCTTCTAAGCAGCCTGTTACAAATGTATGGAAGTCCATTTCTGCCACATGAAAAAAAAGGTTTTTTTTCATAGTTATGACATATTAAGTTTCTCATAATTGATAATATTGCTTAGTATCTTATAATTATGAGCTACTATTTTAAAATCATGAAAAACTCTTAATAATGAAAAAAAACCTTTTTTCCCCCAGGCAGCTGAAACATAAACACAGTACATAAGCTTCTGTGAAATTGTGTCATTAATTGTACCAAATAAAAACTGACAATTGATCACAGTGATCAAAAAGTATCCTACCATTTACCATACACAAATATTGCAATGACTTTCCCCACTAGGGTTTGATAAATAGTCCAACAAACTCACCTGTATTTGGAAGAAATTCATCCATTCACAACAACAATGTAATTAACTATTTCATCGATTAATGGACAAAGTAGTTGTATTACCAATGCTTTCACTACTTTCTCTAACAGGTTTTTTGGCCACTAGGGAACAGCAGAAACACGTTGCGAAAACGTTGACATATCACCTTTGAAGTTAGGTAATATGGCGAACTTTGTTAGCAAACAGTTGCATATTTACACACCCACGGAGCCCCCCTGGGGTCAGCTGAGAAAAAAAGTGTAAACTTGTACTCTCCGTTTACAAATCTGTGCCCACGGATTCATAATCCATGGGCAAGGAATCATAATCCGTGCCCACAGTTTTGCAATCTGTGCACACAGATTTGTAAATCTTCAAGTAAGTCCAATTTGTCTAGATTTAAGGGTAGATTTAATGCTATATTGTGTTTTGCATTGGACCCTTCACAGCTTTCACTGTGTAACATTGTATTTATTGTACAGCTTGGACTTGGCCATGTATCTTGGACTTGGCGAATACTCCATTCATTGTTCCCTGAAGAAAGAAATTGTGTTTATAAATCTGTGTGCACGGATTATGAATCCGAGAGTACAGATTTACACATGGCTCTGTTTTTTCTCAGCTGACCCCAGGGGGGCTCCGTACACACCAAGCAGTTACAACATTATCATTCATTTCCTGTTTCTGTCCACCTGGCAAATGTCAGTCCAATTTTCACCTTCTTTTAGCTCTGTTTTTGGTCTCTACCAACTCCTGAGAGAAATATCTGACTCTTCAGCTGCTAAATGCTCTTTTAATGTTCACCAGCTGCTCACTAACTGTGTCTGTCTGCTGTTCGGTGCTGAGCAGACTGTGCACAGTGGGTTTTTAGAGCTTTTTACCTGAAAACAGCTGCCTGCTGCAGCCAAAACAACTAAAGACTGAACCAAAACCAGTGAAGATGCAGCCGGACAGCCAATGAGCTGAAACCCATCATACAGCTCTGTAAAGCCGAGGAGCTGCAGATTCAGGTGATAATGTAGGTTTATTGTAGCTGTAGTTTCATCACACAATAGTTTTGGTCAACCAGTGTGATGTTATATTATTCATGCTAATTAAAAGAGAGCTGATACAGTAGTTTTCTTGAATGGAGTTCGTCCCCTTTACAGCACCACAGTGAGCAGAAAGCAGCGGACTGGTCCTTTAAACTAAACCGCACACTTCCGGTTGATAAAGACAAAAACAGACAGAGAAGCAGCCCAGCGGTGAGACGAGGACGGTCCGTCGACGCGGTCAGGAGATTTGTTTCAGAAAGGTGGCCAGCTATCATTAACACAGAGGAAGAGTGCAGACAGACAGACAGACAGACAGACTCAGTGACACCGAGCCATGGTGAAGATCAGCTTCCAGTCTGTCGCGGGACAGAAAGTGGAGAAGGAGAATGATGGCGACAAGACCGAAATCCTCATTCCTCATCCGATGGTGAGCATCGCTTATTGTTATTTCTCTTATTAATACCGCTCGTCATTGTCGTCTTAATGGGATACTCATGTAACGCGATGCCTGCTGTGCCCGGCAGCTCTCCTGCCTGCACCTGCACAGCCGTGAACAGCAGGAGATCTATCTATCGCCATTTGGCTGGGAACAAAACATGTCATTGCTGTGAAGGTTTCCTCTGCGCCACTGTGCTTATTGCAGGCTGGATGCAAGTTGTTATAATGTGCACATGCATGCTCTTTGTTTAGGACTGCACATAAGGATTACAAGCAAAAAGCAATTTAACAATGGCAAGGCTTTGTATTGGGTTTTGCTTTGTAAGTGGCATGGCCTCTGACGATTTTGGCCTTCAATGCAGATTCAAATAACTCCCCAGCTTTTTTACAAAAAAAGGCAGAATGCAAGAAATGCATGAGCTTTTTGGCTGACAAAATGGCAGATGGGCTGCTGTGGCTCGCAGCGCATGCAAGATTATTTTTCAGAGCTCAAAAGGAGGCAGAACAGTGGAGTCCTCAACTTTGCCATCCCAGCATCGCCTCAACCCTTATCAAAGATACATGGCCGAGCCCCGAAGATGATGAGCCATAATGGAATATAGATAGGACATCAGGCATGCATATAAAGTGAATATTGCAGAAGTACGGAGCAGGAGTGGCTGTGCGACGCTGAAATCTGTTCATCCGAATGTACTGAACAGGAGACAGACAGGCCTCATGGTGTGTCACACTCTCAGTGGGGTGGGAGAACACAAAGTGAAAACCGAGTCCCACAGAAGTGTGTGTTGTTCGCGCATACACAGTTGTCGCCTTGTCCTTATGCACCCTGTCTCCGACCGCTTCCACAGAGAACAGTACACTGAACTGAAATGAATGCAGACATCGTGAATCAAAGGCGCTGCTTTCAAGCTTTTTGTGTCATCTGCCTTTTAAAATGATGTTCACACGGGATCTTTGAAGTTTCTCACAACATTTCTCATGCACACAGTCCTTTTTGTTTTGTTTTTTCTTTCACAGCTCCAGCTAAGAATAGCAACCATTGTTGTCTCTGTACAGAGCCTCTTTTTCAGAAGATAATTTTACCTGCCACAACCGCTCAGCACTACAGCTACAGTAAGCGCCGAGCCACTTCTCTGTCAGTCATTATTTTTGTAAATGGAAGCACACAGTGAGTGGCTACTATCTGTGTGTAGTGCCACCCTGCCAACACAGGTTTGGGCGCGTGGCACCGGCAGATGGACTGCGAGACTGGAGGCGTCTGGGAAGATTACTCACCATCTCGGTCGAGTTTTTATCACCAAGTGCTCCGTCATCCCTTCCTCTGGCCGAGCTCAGCGCTTCTAATTCCTGATTGAAATGCAGCATCGGCATTTATATGAGCTTCTATTTTAGCAGTTAGTTCATTCGGGACATTTTCAGCTGCTCGTCACGGTGAAGATGAGTAAGCTGAAAGTTGGATTAAAGCTGCCTGGAAAAGGCTTTTTCTGTGTTAATGTGTGTGTGTGTGTGTGTGTGTGTGTGTGTGTGTGTGTGTGTTTTCCAGGATGAGGAGGAGCTGGTCCTGCCACTGCGGCCCAAAAAGTCTCCCCTCAACGGCCTGTGCTGCCTGACGTTTGGCCTGGTTGTCTTCATGGCCGGTCTGGTCCTTGCCTCCATTTATGTCTACCGCTACTACTTTATACCTCATGTAAGACCTGATTAATCTGCACTGTGTGCTGCATGTTTTTCAGATTGGGCTTTGCATCAAATACTCTATTCATAAATGAAATACTGTCCTTAGTTTTTTGTTCAAGTCACTGCTGAATGAGAAGGATATTCTCGCTATGGACTTGTTTCCGAGCGTTCCAGCTGGTGTGTTGATCTAGAGGCTGATTTGTGTGCAGATCCCAGAGGAGAACCTGTTCCACTGCAGGGTGCTTTATGAAGACTCTGTGTATGCCCCGCTGCGTGGGCGTCAGGAGCTGGAGGAAAATGTCGGCATCTACTTGGCCGACAACTACGAGAAGATCACTGTGCCCGTGCCTCACTTTGGAGGCAGCGACCCCGCCGATATAATCCATGACTTCCACAGAGTGAGGACAAACGTGCACACACACATTTGGCATGTACAAGTTGAATAGAGAACACGCAATGCAGTGCACAGTTAAGTCCTAACAGTAACTCATAACAGTGCTTTTTAATAGCCCAGCTCAACCACATTATAGAAAAAGAATATGAACAGAAAAAAAATGAAAAAAATTGAATCGAACGCAACTGGATTTTTGGTTTTGTCTGTCCTTTTTGGTTTTGCCTATCCTCTGAGGACCATGAATGTCTGTACAAAATCTTAATTATAATCATTTCAATATATGTTGAGGTAGTTCAGTTTGGACCAAAATGGTGGACGGACCATCCAGTTGACATCGTCATCCCAACCCGTAACATGGCTAAAATTATTTAAATTTTACTACAAGAAACTGCCAACAGATTTGAAACATTAGCAAAAGAAACCCTAAGCACTGGTCTTTAGAGTTGGTCTTTAATAAACTGCTTTGTTTTCCAGGGACTGACTGCCTACCATGACATTGCTCTGGACAAGTGCTACGTTATAGAGCTCAACACCACCATCGTGATGCCTCCACGCAACCTTTGGGAACTTCTTATCAACGTCAAGGTGACACAACTTAGTCAACTTAATGTCTTCATTAGCACCGTTTTCTGTTGAATTCTTAAGAGAGTAATGGCTTTACTTTTGCAGTTCCCAAATGCCATGAACTGGTTAAGATGTGCAGTTGAATGTAACAAAATAGGCGGTTACTCCCGGGGCTGGTTGGAGAACTTCAGTAGCTAGTGAGCTAACAGCTAGCAAGCCTGGAAGATGCTAGCGCTAGTCAGCCACAATAGCTCTTTAAGCTTCTTTCTATGTTCTCGGCATCTTGTTCTCGGGCTTTTACATAATTACATTAAATACAGTGTTATTAAAGATGGGGAACATGCTCTCTGAGTAAGCTAGTGGTGTCATGCCATTGTTCCGACATCCCATTAGTCCGACGGCCGAATAGTCTGAAAAATTACCCATCCAGTCCAACAGCCCGTTATGCCGAAAACAAATTCCCATTGCGGGCTTACGGGCTGTCGGACATATGGGCTTTCGGTCCAATGGGACATTTTTCGGACTATTGGGGTGTCGGACTAATGGGATGTCGGAACAATGGGCAGTCCCCAAGCTAGGAAGCTGGTTAGCCCGGTCGCTTACGAGACAATATATGCACAAAGTTGATTGAAAAGACTTACTTGTACCATCGGCTCCTGTCTCCTAACACAAATCTTTTGTGGAGCAGATTATACTCCAACATGGGAGGTTAGATAAAAGTGGATGGGGCAATGCAGCTAATAAGTTACGATAGCGTCCTCCATTTTGGACTCTTCGTTCCCTCAAAGGTCAGCACTGTCAACACGTCCATGTTTGCAGACACTCAGTGCAGTCTGTTGTTGGACTATTCAGCCCTTTAGTGTTTCTGTTGGAAAGTACATCTCAGTGAGCTTGTTGTTATTGTACCTCTGTCTCTTGCAGAAGGGAACATACTTGCCTCAGACCTACATCATCCATGAAGAGATGGTGGTGACTGGCAAGGTGCACAACATGCGTCAGCTGGGACCCTTCATCTACCGCTTGTGCAATGGGAAGGACACGTACCGCCTGAACCGCCGTGTCACCCGTAGACGTAAGTTGCGGTTAATGGAGGGATCAATGGAAACATTTAAAAAAAGCTCATTTGTCACCAGATAGATGGTGGTGCAGTCTGTGTTTTTGTTTAAGGAATAGAAGAAGTCACATCACTGACCCCTCCCTCTGTGTCTCACCCTGTTTCCCTCTCAGGCATCGACAAGCGCGAGGCGAAGGACTGCCACCACATCCGTCACTTCGAGAATACATTTGTGGTGGAGACTGTTATCTGCGATGAAGCGTAAAAACGACTTCAGTGTCACCCCACCCACCCAAAGGCACATCTCCAGTCACTACCCCAGCCACTGTAGCATCCTCCTGTGGATCTGATCATGTCTGAGTTGCACTTTACTTGTGATTTTGGTTTGACGTCTTTTTGTAAAATAAGTTTTTTTTTCACTACCTTCCTGGTTTTTGTTATTTTCTATTTCCAGTGTGTGATGCAATACTAAGCGGTTGGTTCTATCACAGGATTTTCCTTGTAGCAAAGTCCTTTAGCCAGTAATGAATTATAATTTCAAGACCTCTCTTCCTCTGGGGATTTGTGTCATGGTTGCTGTCGTTGGGGGAGATGACTGCCTCCATGTGTTGTCAAGGTGACTGTCCTTTTGTTTTTTCTCCTGCCCTGGAGGTTACTTTGTGTCTCTTAGTTCCACTAACACAGTCATCTGTGCAAAGCATGAAGCCTTGCTTTCCTGAGCAAACATTATCCATAGATCTCAATTATTGTCTTTTTTTTCCTCATGTTCTCTGTAATGTGTAAACATGTAACTGCTGATGACTAGTTGCTTGCTTGCATCTTTATCCTCTTGCCTGCGTGCTGCTTCCTTGCTCCGCTTTCTGCTTTTCATTTCCTTCTTCAAAAGCATCGTCACACTAGAAGTTAGAGGAGGTTGCATTGGGCATTAGACTGCATTCACTTTTTTGTATAATATTCCATCATAATTGAAACCGGTGAAGACTCGTAGTTATTTTTGATGCTCTCATTTGTCATCAGCTTTTCTCTTTTTATTGTCATCAAGGGTTTTTATGTACACTCTTCATCGATGCCTTTGTGAATCATTTTAAAATAATGCCTTTCTTTTCCCTTGCATGTGTTATCTAGAAGAGAAAAACAGCACTGTTAGAATGTTTTGTAAAACAACGTTTAAAGCCTTAGTCCAGAGTCAGAGACTGGACTAAAGTCAACACTACTGAAAGGGAGCATATTATATGGTATGTTAGTTAAACAAAACCAACTTTGACCTGTATATTTTGTCTGCTGATGAAATCTGTCTGTGAATAAATTAGTGAAAATAACCAGGTATCTGTGGAGGCTTTATTTTTAGATCCCTTGATCTAAATAAATGTTAAAATATGAAAACTACACGTTGAGAGCCTGCAGCACCACCAACTGGACACTGTAGCATCAGCAGAAGTCAGTTCTTCAGGTTTCCAGCATTAGTTAGTTAATTTGAGCATATTAATCACAGAGAAATATTTAAATACTTTTAATTGTATATATATATTATATATATAATATATATATGTTTTTATCAATTAGCAGTTAAAGTCACACAAGTGAGTTTGATATGGTGGATATTTGGAGTATGTTTCACAAAATCAACTTGAGAAAACATAAACATTAAACGAGTATTTAAATTTAATCTTAACTCAAGGTCCACTGACTATTATGGCTTTTTCAGGAGCTTTCAACTTCATCCCAGAGTCCTTGTCAGTGAATGGACCTAAGTATGAAACTGTAGCAGTAGAAAATGATGCAGTTGAAAGCTCCAGAAAAAGCTCACAATGTCACTGTTTAAAGGCATTATGTAATTCAAACAACTCACTTCTTTCTGCCATTAAATATCAACTATACGTATTATAGTACAGCATTTTATTAAATGTCTTTTTACCCAAATTACAAAAAAACCCAGTATTTTCTGAGTTACCTCTAATAGTATCTACTCATGATGGTTTTGGTTCAATTAGCCCTGGTTTTTGAGATGTCCTGCCTCCACCCCAATACAATGGAGGTAATAGGAACACTGATTCTTAAAGATGTTGCTGCTGAAAATGTTCATTCCTGTGAGCACCACAAATGAAATTCCATTATTTCTTGACCCTGGGAACATGTGTGACAAAATAATCTCAGTGAAAAAAGAAACACAGCACGCTGACTCCAAGCCACAAGATTGATCCAAACAGACATTTCAATCCAGGTAAGATCTACGGTGGCCCTGAGAGTTCAACGCACAGCAACTTAAGAAAACACATGCAAATACACAAAACACAAGCAGATTAAGAAAACATCTTCATCAATGTGACAACACATGCGCAGCATTTAGAAAACGTGCTGCAAATACTAAAACGCTGCAAATACAGAAATGCTGCAAATATAAAAATGCTGCAAATACAGAAACGCTGCAAATACAGAAATGCTGCAAATATAAAAACGCTGCAAATACAGAAACGCTGCAAATATAAAAATGCTGCAAATACAGAAACGCTGCAAATACAGAAATGCTGCAAATACAAAAATGCTGCAAATACAGAAACGCTGCAAATACAAAAACGCTGCAAATACAAAAATGCTGCAAATACAGAAACGCTGCAAATACAGAAACGCTGCAAATACAAAAATGCTGCAAATACAGAAACGCTGCAAATACAAAAACGCTGCAAATATAAAAACGCTGCAAATACAGAAACGCTGCAAATACAGAAATGCTGCAAATACAAAAACGCTGCAAATACAGAAACGCTGCAAATACAAAAACGCTGCAAATACAGAAACGTTGCAAATATAAAAACGCTGCAAATACAGAAACGTTGCAAATATAAAAACGCTGCAAATACAGAAACGCTGCAAATACAGAAACGCTGCAAATACAGGAAGTAGCCCAGCGGATATATAACAATACTGTGTGAATCATGCGATCACAATTTTAAAATAAACAAACATAAACTTTTAAATAAATTTTAGCACATTTTCCAATGCCACAAATAGCCGAAATGAGTCACAAACATGTCCCAGCTGTGTCCGGTCGGTTCATCACTTTTTATTGTGCCCCGGAAACAGTTTCCACAGTTAACAGGAGAATTGAATGTAAAAGTATAATAGCCATTCTGTTCCACGCTCCAATCAAGAAGGTGGCGGTAATGCACCTGAAAGCTGTTTGCCAACCGCCATTAAGCAACAGAAGAAGAAGAATTTCCACAGTTTCTGTTGTCACCTGGGTCACTTGCAGCATTTTTGTATTTGCAGCGTTTTTATATTTGTAGCGTTTCTGTATTTGCAGTACGTCGTCTAAATGCTGCGCATGTGTTGTCACATTGATGAAAATGTTTTCTTAATCTGCTTGTGTTTTGTGTATTTGCATGTGTTTTCTTAAGTTGCTGTGCGTTGAGCTCTCAGGGCCACCGTACAGATCTTTGTCAGATCAAAATAAAATAAGAAAACAATCTCAACTCAAACGTCCACCTGCTTTTTTCAGGGCTTTCAACTGCATCTGCATCACATGACTTATAGACTGTCAGTATATTGCACACGTGCCTGAAACAAGCATGTGTTCAGCACAAAGAAACTTTTCCAGTGTGTCCATTTTTGGGGCACAACAACAAATGATTTACCTGTGAATGAAAAATTTAGCTGAATTTTCAGAGCTTGTTCTCATATTCAGACGACACAGCGCGTCTCCCTCTGACTCCTCTATTCATTTCTGATGTAGATTCTAGCTTTTTATTGTCGCTGTGCTGTGAAATGTTTTTCTGCTAGTATAGTATTGCATCAAGTAGCTAATTTATACTTGTTTTTCAGTGTCATCATCCTTATCTAGCTCTTGCATCGCACACCCCACCCACCCCTGCTACACTACAGAATTTCTGTTTGTGGATTTCCGTTTTTGATGGCAATGTGGTCGGACATGTATCAGACAACAAAACTGCATAACATGTTCCACCAGTGGCCTCATTAGACAGGTTAGCGTGTGATATTAATATAAAGCCAGGCAGAGATGATATCCAGTGTAGACTACTCTGTCAGTCCTCAATGGATAATTGCATTTGCAGCGATTACTTTTGGATCATTTCAAATCTGCAGATGAGGTAATCTAGATCCTCACAGTCTGCTGTGGGCTTATACCGATGCCCATCCATCTGGCGAGGCTTAGGACTTGAGAGCTGCTGGTTCCGTGACTGAGACGCTCTCAAAGAAGACAAAAGCCTGAGTCACATCAAAGGATTTATAAGATACAGAACACATAGGAGAGTCAAACAGTGTTATTACATAAAGCAATCAAAAGATACAATGAGAAAAGGATGATGTTAAAATGAGTTATGTCCTGTTTTTCACCCAAAGCCTTTTTTGGTACCCTTTCTGTCTCAGCTGCTACAAAGGCAGTTTGGGTGTTAAACATGCAAACACACAAACCTTTCAGTCCTCAGAGTTTAGTTCTGATGACTGAAGGACAATCAGTCAGCTACAAAATGGTACAATATTTACTTGCCACTTTCAAGAAATAGTTCATCAATTAACACGCTATATGTTTTTTTATTATTGCTATAGAAAACAAAGTGTGGTTTTGCGGGGTTATGTGCTACAGTATCTGTGTCCCCCTGTTTCTAGTCTTTATGCTAAACTAGCTAACCATCTCCTGGCTGTAGCTTCATATTTAAAGGGGCTGTGTGTAACATTCAGAAAATACTTGTTAACAACAACACCAGTGGCCTTTAAGTCAACTGCGGTCAGCATCCTGCGCTCGCACTCCATAGGCGTGAGTGAGCATCGTCCAAAACAGTGACGTGACACACGAGACTGAACGTGACTGACAGGCATCATGTTGATGGCTTGCTTTTCAATAAAGTTGTTTTAAAAAATGTTGGTAGCTTGCGAGCCAGCTTATCGCTGTTCAAGCTTTCACCGAGAGGCTCAGCAATGTCAGCAGAGCTACATTAGCTGGATGAAAACGCTAACGGTGAGTGAACCAGACGGAATATTATAAATAAGATGTGTTGCCTGTCGAGTTGTGAGTCTGTATTGTGCTGTGTGCCGGTCGTTTGTTGATGTTAGCTTAGCGGACTCCACTTACTACAGTGATATAATCCCAAAATAAACAGATTTTTCTGTGATTTAATTGCAATAAACGGATCAAAAGGATGCAGAAATAACTACGTCATGATGCCGATTTGTAAAAAGTCTGAATTCATGCTTTGTCAGGTCTGTCCACAATATGACAAGCAAACAACTTTTAAAATGCTTGTTTTCTGAATTGAGTTTGGATCGATCAGGGCTATGCTAACATTGTAGCTGCTGCTGTTTTTCCCAAAATGCATAATATTTATGTCATTTCTACACTTGTGAAGAAAACAAATTAGCATATTTTGCAAAACGCCAAACTACTGCTCGAAGAGTCATCATTTCTTAAGCATTAACAAGCAGAGCTTTTCTCCATCTCTTACTAGATCTCCAGGTTTCACAAACATTTTGTTGACGTGACAATCTTTGTTGTTTTGTTGATAAAACCCATCACAATGTCAAACTTGAAGCCAAATGCACATCCTGCACCCAAACAAGCTATTTTGCTGAAAAATAGGAAAATTAGAATGTCACATGGGAAATCTGATGCCATCTCATTTTGTTTACTGTTCTCTTGTAAGATCTGCATCTTCTTTTTTCTTCCAGAAGGCATCCAGAGAAAAGTAATACAACAATGGATCCAAACAGCAGTTCACACTAGCAAGACATATTAAAGGCGTAGTCGCAGATTTCTCAATTATAAGTAAACCAACTGATACAGGCACGAAACATATGGTGAACATAACCAAGTTCATGACAAAAATCAGCATGACATTCACCTTGTTGTTGACCCTTGCAGAGTCACTGAGATGTCTGCGTAGAGTCCAAAACACCAGAGCGGTGGACACAACGTTGACAGCCAGCATGGTGAACACTAACACAAGCTGAAAATAAATCTTTCCTGGTTTATTTGGACTCTGATAGCTATGAAATTCAAAACAGGATTTATTGTGGTTGTCAAAATTTTTTGAAAAGCTCACGCTCTCTGGGATGTTCATCACCAACACAAACAGCCAAACGAGCGCAGCAGCTTTCCAGGTGTTGGAAGAGGTTCGAAGATGTCGTGACCTCAGAGGATAAACCACAGCCAGCAGTCGGTC
>NTHP01000072.1:239962-332184 GCA_003416845.1 Oplegnathus fasciatus | reverse complement strand
CGAGCAGCAGGTCTGAGAGGGCCAGGTTGACCATGAAGACGGCACTGGGGGATTTGAGGCTGTGGTGTCTAAGCAGAGTCCACAGTGACACAGCATTGAGAGGCAGACCCAGTGCCATAATACAGCCAAAGACCAGAGCATAGACCAGCTTTGGCTCGGGTGGTTCTTCCACAGTGTTGTTCATGTCTACCTGATGAGAAAAGCAACGTTTCTGTGTCTTTTATTGATATTACAGTCGAGCACATGACACATTAGTTCCTCCCTCTGCTCTTTATCTGTGAAGTGAGATTAATAATTCAAAATGTCAAAATGTAACAGGAAACCCACTGTATGTGACTAATGACTCGACTCAGGAACTGTGGTCANCTTCCAGAAGGCATCCAGAGAAAAGTAATACAACAATGGATCCAGACAGCAGTTCACACTAGCAAGACATATTAAAGGCGTAATCGCAGATTTCTCAATTATAAGTAAACCAACTGATACAGGCACGAAACATATGGTGAACATAACCAAGTTCATGATAAAAATCAGCATGACATTCACCTTGTTGTTGACCCTTGCAGAGTCACTGAGATGTCTGCGTAGAGTCCAAAACACCAGAGCGGTGGACACAACGTTGACAGCCAGCATGGTGAACACTAACACAGGCTGAAAGTAAGTCATTCCTGGTCTCTTCTCCATCGAGTGATTAAATTCAAAACAGGATTTATTGTAGTTGTCAAAATTTTTTGAAAAGCTCACGCTCTCTGGGATGTTAACCACCAACACAAACAGCCAAACGAGCGCAGCAGCTTTCCAGGCGTTGGAAGAGGTTCGAAGATGTCGTGACCTCAGAGGATAAACCACAGCCAGCAGTCGGTCCACGCTGATGAAGGTGATGAAGATGGAGCTGGAACGGATGTTGTTGCGAAAGAGCATTGTGATCGAGTTGCATGCAATATGGCCCAGAGGCCAGGTGCCTGTGGCGTAAAAGTAGACCCTCATGGGCAAGGAGATGGCGAGCAGCAGGTCTGAGAGGGCCAGGTTGACCATGAAGACGGCACTGGGGGATTTGAGGCTGTGGTGTCTAAGCAGAGTCCACAGTGACACAGCATTGAGAGGCAGACCCAGTGCCATAATACAGCCAAANCGGGTGGTTTTTCCACAGTGTTGTTCATGTCTACCTGATGAGAAAAGCAACGTTTCTGTGTCTTTTATTGATGTTACAGTCGAGCACATGACACATTAGTTCCTCCCTCTGCTCTTTATCTGTGAAGTGAGGTTAAAAATTCAAAATGTCAAAATGTAACAGGAAACCCACTGTATGTGACTAATGACTCGACTCAGGAACTGTGGTCACTGTGACGTTGAATGAATTTACTTTAAGGTTTGTGCAGTTTAATATGCAGTGCAACGTAATATCATGTTACAACCTAAATAAACATGTATTGTTGTACCTGTAAGTTATATGACAGGTAGTTTAGAGATAATTGACATTTATGGGTACTTTATGAATTATTCATTCAGTTTCATGATAATATATTTTATCTATATTAGTAAGTGTTTAAGCAAATCTGTGGTGACATAAGGGCTTTCATGCACATACTTTTATTGTGACAGGAGAGTTTTATGAAAATCTATAGCGAGACAGCTGTTTTTATGAACATTTATGGTGATATTGATAGATTTTACACAATTTAAGGCAGTAAAAGGAGTTTTACTTACATGTAGTTAATGTGCTAATTATTACTAAAATCAAGAAAAACAAGTTGATTTTGTGCTCATTTGAATGTACTTGGGAACTGAGTTTACTGTAAATGGAACATTATCCCATGCAGAGGTCTGAATACTTTTTCCACCCCTAATAATGATTTACATGGGCTACTAAAATCTGGTGTTGCATTGGGGTACGTTTTTCAAGTTATCCCACTATACCACAACCCAACAGCACAAAAACCGTGTACTGTATGCTTCATCATATTTGCACCATACAAGCTAATACTGCTGTATTTACTTGTCCACTGCCATTTACACAGTGTATTTAAATTAAACATGGCCATTAAACGTTCACCATATCAACTTTATAAAGTGATGTGTCAAATGTGTTTTTTGGCTTGTTCTGCTGCCCCCAAATGATCCAAAGATCAATAGATGAAGCTTTAAACCTGCAATAACTGATTTTTTGGCAACAGAAAACAGATGTTTTCAGAGCTTTTTTGATGAAAACAGCTGCCTGCTGCTAATTTCATCACCCATTGTTGTGGATTGTTGTTAATATTGATCATAGCCACTTTAATTCTTTCACATGTACCTCTCTCGTTGGTATGTAAAACATGTCCTAAAACAGGACCTCCACGTTTCTTTAGTAGTCTAAAGGTAAAGATTAAAAAATCTATTAACTGAACTGTCAGTTTCCTACAGACAGCAGCAACTGCTTCATTATGAACTCCCACATCAAAGCACAACTTTTACTCAAATGTCATTGGTTTTGATAGGGGAACATCACCATAGTTACTTTCCTGAATCTTTTAAAGGTCACATTGAAAAAGGAAAATGCCCTTACCCTTCGTTGTGACTTGAATGTCGTTCAAATCCATCTAGCATTCTGAGGAACTTGAATCCTCATGCGCATGCAGTAGTCACCTCTTCCTAGGGCTCAGGATGTGGGTCAGAGTGTCATCCCAGCAGAGGAAATTGCATGATGATATTTGATGTGACACTGAAGATAATCG
The DNA here is from genome assembly GCA_003416845.1 of Oplegnathus fasciatus. Classification (NCBI taxonomy): domain Eukaryota; kingdom Metazoa; phylum Chordata; class Actinopteri; order Centrarchiformes; family Oplegnathidae; genus Oplegnathus; species Oplegnathus fasciatus. Next base: position 329,470 of record NTHP01000072.1, on the reverse strand, counting down.
TGATACTTGTTCTAAGTGAATTGGAGAGTGTTTGAATATTCTTAATGGTTCTCTTAATAAAAATAATGCAACATTTCCAGAGGAGAGAAACGATAAAGTTATACCCACATAATACTTTAAAGTAAAAGTTTAATGAATTTTGTTCTGTGCACAGTGTTATGATACGGTAAAATATGAAAGATTAAAAAATGTTTGCTCTGTCTGCCCATGGTTTCATCCATTTTAAAGGAACCAGTCAATATTTTGGGAAATTAGCTTATTCAGTTTCTTGCTGAGAGTCGGATGAGAAGACTGATACCACTCCCGTGTCTGTGTGCTAAAAATGGGGTGGGGAGACAGTTAGCTTAGCATAAACACTGGCAACGGGAGAAACAGCTAGCCTGGTTCTGTCCAAAGTTTAAAAAAAATGGCCTACAACCACCTCTCCACCTTTAATCTGCTCTAAAACAGAAATGTAAAAACAGCAAGTTGGGGTTTTACAAGGAATTGTAGCAGTAACAGTTTCTTTCTGGGTGCAGTGACTTCCAAGCATTACTTTCTTGACTTTCCTTCTGATGGAGCCAGGCTACGCAGGTGTTTCCCCCAGTCTTAATATGGGTTAAGGCAGAAAGCAAAATGAATGTTCACCTTGCGTTATTCACAGTGGTGGAATGTAACTAAGTACATTTACTCAAGTACTGTACTTAATAATCTTATGTTAGGAATCTTATAATCTCGAAGATTTTCATTTCGTTGTTTTCGTTGCTTTTGCGGCACCTCCACCTGGTGGAGCTGCTCAGGTGGACGGGCAGGGGGGGTGACCAGATGGATGAGACCGCTCTGGAGGTCAGCCAAAAGGCAGGACAGGTGGATCCCATCAGGAGGCCAGCGGTGAAGGCAGATCCCCTCGGGAGGCCAACCCAGCAACAGTACAGCAGGACTGGAGGTCTGCGACAGGACAGCAGGACTAGAGGCCGGTGACAGGAGTGCTGAGCTGGAGGCCAGTGGAGCCAGGGAAACAGGAGGCTGTTGAAACACAACTGGTGGCTGCTGCAGCTCAGAAACCAGGGACTGCTGCAGCACAGGAACTGAGGACCGCTGCAGCTCAGGCTCAGTGGATTGCTGCAGCACAGGAACTATAGACAGACGCAGCTCATACTTAGCGGATTGCTGCAGCTTAGCAGGAGCAGGTGTCGACCAGGCAGGGAACCAGACAGGACCGGTGGCAGCTCAGTGGCACTGGGAGGCTGAGTCTCTGTGGAGCTGTGCAGCAGAATCTCTGGGACACTAAGCAGCGGAAGCTGCTGATGACGTCGGGAGCCCTGATGACCACGTCTCCTTCCGTGGCCTCCGCGGGACCCCGTGAAAATCGCCAGGCAGGTACCCTCCCAAGGAGGCTGCTGGATGTCAGGGTGGCCTTCAAAACTGTCCACAGATGGTCCAAACAGTTCAAGGGATACAGGACCAAGACAGGGAGCTAGCAGGCTAGCTGGCTCAGGACAGGGCAGTTGGAGACTCAAAACCCCAATGCTAATTGATCGCATGGCAGGCTGAGTGTTAGCATAATTGGAGCTAACAGGCTGGAGGCTAACAGCCCGGATGCTAGCAGGCAGAGGTGAAGACTTGAGGCTAGTGGGCTGGTTCCTAGCAGACCAAGGTGAAGACAGGAAGCTAGTGGGCTGGTTGCCAGCAGGCCAAGGCACAGACTGGGAGTTAGCGGACTTGTTGCTAGCAGGTCGAGGTGAAGACAGGAGGTTAGCAGACTAGCAGACAAGGAGGCCAGAGTGGTTGACAGTTCCTCCTTTAAACCAGGTAGCCACCTTGCTAGCCCAGGATGAAGGGAGAATTCATTCAAAGCTATGGAAAGAGCTGCCTTCGTGTGCTGAATATCATAGTCTTTGCATAAGTTCATGAGACACGAAATTACCCCGAGTGCCTCCTCCACTTCCTCCACAGAACAGTCTCTGTCTGCTGGGTTCATATTGGTCTGATTGTACTGTTTCGGTTCCAGGAGAGGCAGTACAGGACCCAAATGCAGACAGGACAAGGCAGAGCTGATGTGAACCAAAAGTATTTTAATGGAGGCTTACTGGCAGGCAGACAGGCAGGTAGACAAAGCTCAGCAAGGTAAACAGGCATGAAGTCCAAACCAACAAGCCGGAAAAGAGTCCAAGGGAACATCGAAGGTAACTAGTCCAAAGAAACACTGACAATCTGACAGAGCAGTGGATCTGGGCTGGTATATATGGTGAGTGTGGCTGATGAGGGAATGAGGTGCAGGTTGGGAGATGGGCGAGGAAGCTCAGGTGAGAGCAATGAGGTGACTGCCAGGCCAATGGGAGTGGCTGCAGGAAGAGCCTGAAGTCTGAGGGCATCTGAGGGCACGAAAGAGTCATGGGGAATCAGAAACGTGGCTGGAGAGTAGGGACAGGGAAGCGGACCATAACATTGTTAAAAGCCTAACTGTGCGCCGCTTGTGATTTTTCTGGAAAAGTCGCTGCTGACACCCGGGTACTGCAAATGCAAGGGCTTTCATCAGTGGGCCATAGGCTCAGTCACCATTGTGTTGTATCATTCGGCGATAGACAGTGACTTAACAGGCGTTTATTTAAATGAAAATATTCAAGATTATATCTTTAAGTACAAATTCCAGGTACATACTTTACTTGAGTATTTCCATTTTATGCAACTTTATATTCTACTTCACTACATCTCAGAGGTAAATATTGTACTTTTTACTTTTTACTCTGACAGCTTTAGGCTCTGACAGTAAAAACCATGTATCTCCAATTTTGGTGTTTCTTTATGGGTTGAGAAAATTCTCCTACTTCTTAAGCTGAATAAACTATTTAAAGCCCCCTTTGAGTAGCTGGAAAATACTTTGTCACTTTGTTTTTCTGAGCTCATGAAAAGTTGACTTTTTAGCGATACGTGGTTCTCACAGGACAGCGACGCTACAATAATGCGATGATCTTACAGACCACGATGCATGCTGTAGATTAAACTACCCAACAGTATGTAAAGTAATTAAAATGAGCTCAACCTGAAACATCTACAGCAGTAAAATGCAACATACACATTAATGCAGCAGTAATATTAATCCAAAAACATCAGATATAAAGTAAAACACTGACAGGAACCATTTTACTGCACAATGAGTACTTTTACTTTCGATACTTTAATAATACATACATACTTTTACTTAAGTAAGTAAGTAAGTGTAGTTAAGCTACAAACATGACAGTGGTATCGAACAGCACACCTCGCTCTTGGCAAGAAAGCGAATAAGCGCATTTCCCAAAATGTTGAAATATTTCTTTAATTTATATATATGAGATTACTGAGTCATGAAAAAGAGTTTATCACATTTATTTAAGTATTCTAACAATTATTTGTCTCAAAATATTGGTCGAGTATTAACCTTCCTCCTTCTTTTGATTCTTGGGGGTTAACATAAAATGAAGGATTTACATTAACATATATGCAATTAAATAGCTAATAATAATAATAATAATAATATTGGTAATTNCCTTTAAGACCATTCTTCCAGCTTGAGTTGGAGGAAATCAAATTAGGCCTTCAGCACATATTAAGTCGACTTTCTTATCAGAGCAACGCACTTCTTTTGCTACTTCAGGACACTTTGGACAGATACTGAGAGACACAGTGAGAGTGGAAATAAGCCTGTGTGTGTGTGTGTGTGTGTGTGTGTGTGTGTGTGTGTGTGTGGTTACGGGACAGTCATTAAAAGAGGAAAAAGTCGAAACTGCTCCTGCAACTCAACCACTCAAAAAAAAAAGCCATTACAAGGCAGAGAGATCTCATTACATCACCAAGCTGATGCTGTATTTTGCTGAGCAGTTTATATATGTCAGATACACACACACTCACACACACACACACACACACACACACAGTCTCACTCTGTTCTCATGATATGCCAAATGCAAATCATAACAATGTACAGGTCATATCACAGTTTCCACAGTAATTTTTCAGGGATTACCTCATCACTGCAGCCCCTTCCAGGGCCTATATAAGGAGCTGATGAGTGGTGGAGATCCTCCTGAGTCCTGCAGATTGGATATGCATCACATTTAGCTTAAAGTATCCTGATTTGGTGGTAAAAATGATTTTCTCATCAGCACGGTGTCTCATCCTTCTACTCCTCCTGAACTTTGTTGATGCTGGTGAGTTGCTGAATATGATCAAAGCTTTATAGATTTATGTCTGATTTTATCCACTGACTGTCCTAAAGTTGAAAACTTCACAGCTTGGTGGTGTACAAAATTAAAGCAACTCACTCATATGAGGATTTGCTAAGGGTTTTTGAAAAATTAACAAATATGGCAAAGCTGAGTAATATTTCATTCTTTGAAAGTCTATTTCTTTTTTGCAGTTGTCACATTTGAGCTGGAGGAAAAAACAAAATACATTGTACTGACAGTTCCTAAAATAGATCACAGATTTAGCTGGTAGACTTTTAAGTATTTTTGTCATCTGTGACATCAACATCAACCCTTAAGTGAAATATAAGCTGTTTCCATGACTGTGCACAATTGTCATTCTCTCCTTTCCCTGCTTCTTGGTTTCTTTCTTTTTTAATGCCAGGACGGATTCTGAGGAAGATCAAGGAGCGTGTGCGTAATGTCCAGCTGCAGAGAGCCAAGCAGCATCTCCTGACGCACACAGCCAGTGGTCTTCAGGCTCTCCAACATGTGAAGGAGGGCAGGATTCACCAGCAGCTGGACCACTTCCACCGACAAGACGTCAGCACCTTCCCTCAGGTAGAGAAAGATCAAACAATGCTTAAATGTTTACATTTCAAAGTCTGGCAAGGACCTATCCAGTGTGAGATTACATGATAAAGGACTGGCATTTGAAACATAAAAAGCAACTTGACTTTGAAAACTTGTGGTGATGTCATAACACAAAGGCAATATTTTATTTAAAGCATCAAATGATGATAATCTGAGGATCGTTCAGTGTTTTTCCAAGCCAGCAAAGCTAATAAAACAGCTGACCTGCCATATTAAATCAGAAAATACAGCTGCAGCACTGTCCCACTGACCTGTGCTGCTTTAATTTTGTTCTACAGACAGGAGCTAAACTGAGCAACATCCAACGTTAGCACGTTGACTGTGCACTCCATCTGGAGAAATGTAGACCGGTATAACCTTTTCACCTCCCCAGCTCCACCAGGCACTGACAAGACCACGTTTCCTAACAGCCTGTATTGAGATGTTCAGCTTCATTTAGCTCTTGCTGCCATTTGAGGCTGCCAATGTGCAAATTTGTCCGTTGCAGCATGAAATAAAGGATTACTTACACTAAGACTACGAATGTGCTGCTGGTTTGGCTGAACCAGAATAAAACATTTCTTTCTTTCTCTCCGCCTGTCTTTCTTCCAGAGGTTCTTTGTGAACGAGGCGTACTGGCAGCATCCTGACGGTCCAGTGTTCCTCTTCATCGGGGGAGAAGGGCCCATCTATGAGTTTGACGTTCTGGCAGGTACAGTGAGACCCAGCACATGTCCTCACCTGGCTGTCACTCACTTTCAAGCAGCAAATTGGTCAAATGGATAAAATACAGAAAATGCCTGAATCAACAAAGAAACCGGCTGATACACCCTCGCAGATTTGGAAATGAAAGTGGAAACAATGAGTGAAGCATCATACTGTGTGTTAGTAAGATGACACTTGTTTGCAAGCGTATATTTTATCTTTCCTGCCCAATACTGTGTTCTGTCAGTACCCATCAAATCTCACACTATGTGCACCATCCTCACATCTAATTCTTTTCATGTTTCCATCACTTCATTTTTGAATTTCAGTGTTGGCTTTTTTCACTATCTTTCTGCTCGGAATAGTGAATTCTTAATGCCACTTTTGTGCTCTGCAAAACCTCTAGCCTGGTGTATGTCAACATAACATAATTTATGAACACAAATAAAATACATACACTCAGAAACCACATAATTATTTTTTTATCACCGTCCTAGTGGAGGAAAATGACTTTTTATATACTGTAATTGTGTTGCTTGTTATAAAAAGTATTAGACCTTGCTACACCCTCAATCTTATCTGCTTTGACCATGTTTTCCCAGGTCACCATGTTGACATGGCTGAAGAGCACGGGGCTCTGCTATTGGCCCTGGAGCACCGTTTCTATGGCGACAGCATCAACCCTGACGGCCTCACAACAGAGAACCTGGCAGACCTGAGCAGCCAGCAGGCGTTAGTGTTGGCTCCCTACCAGTGTGTGTGTGTGTGTGTGTGTGCACATGAATGGTTGTAAATGTGTGTCATGCTGTTTCTCACCTCACTTTCTCTCCCTCATTGCATATGTATGTGCATGTGTCTGTTTTTAGTCCATTTATGTTCATTCAGTTTTCCCTCTCCTTCTTTCTGTCTATTTGTGTGCGTGTGTGTTTCACTATATTACACACATGACGTTATGCAACAGGTCAAAATCATGTAGGGGGAACAATGATCAAACACTTGCATCAGAGGTTTCCCATTATATTGTACATCATGGCCACCTCCCAGCCAATCAGATTCAAGTACCCTTCCCGGCCTTGCCGTGGCACAATTCATCGTAATGGACATAACGACGCTGAAGCTACTTTTAAAAATAAATCAAATAATAAACTGTCCCAGGAAACCCAAGTCCATTTTCCAGGACAGTCAATCAAAATTGAGGACATTCAAAGGAAAACCAGAACAGGTGTCACACCTTGTTCAATATGTGAATGTGTCTCTCGCTGTCTCTTTCTCTCCCTCACTAATTCATTTTATTTGTGTAAAGAGACAAGTGTGTGAAAGCTAATGTGTTTTTATGTGTTTATCATGTATGCCTCTGCCTTTCTATCTCTCCATTTACATTTGTCTGTGCATGTATCTATAATGTGTGTCACATTTTTTGTGTTTTGTTTTTTTATCCAGACTTGCTGATTTGGCTGTATTCCACCAGTACATCAGCCAAAGCTTCAATCTGAGCCACAGGAACACCTGGATCAGCTTCGGAGGCTCGTACTCAGGAGCTCTGTCCGCCTGGTTCAGAGGAAAGGTGCAGGACTGGACCCAGATATGAATGCCACCTCATAAACTTTTCATTTTACATGATAATAATAATTCTTTAAAAGACTAAGCGATTATGCTTGAGCATGAAAAGTGTTTCTAAAAATCGGTAAAATGGCACAAATTCATGCCAGACACCGTGATTATGAGAACATGTTAGAAGAGATTTCTCCTAGTTCTATATTAAACAAAACACATCAAACCAGAATCTTTGTATTAAAATCAGCTGGTAGGAATCAGTTGGTCGGGAACAGCCACAATAGGAGTATCGCTGTAGAATTGTGGGAAGGCAATATGTTCTCTCCTGTCATAAAGGTTGCTCTTTTGTTCGCACCTTAAAACAGATAAGAAGGACGCACTGAAGATCCTTTCCCATCATTTAATGAACCACTCATCACGTCGGCCACTTAGATACTTCCAGAGTCCACAAGCTAAAAGAAGAAGAGTTTGTTGCTAACACGTAACAGGCTGCCTGGCTTTGACTTATGGCCACTGCAGTGATGCTAAGAGAAGAGTTTTAAACATTTAACACACAGAGACAAACAGTTAATTCAGTGATCACGCTACCCTGTTTGTTAAGGCTGCTGTTATTCTATATTTTGTTATTGTCAGCAAATCCCATGAAAAGACCAAAACCAACAATGTATTTGTCTCTTAATGCTTTCTGACTTCCCTACCATGTCTGTGGCTCTCAGCCCAAAGCCCATTAGTTACTACTGAAGATGGAAATGAATCACAAATGTGCAATTTCATTTTTAAAAGTGCCTAAATAATTTACTGAAACAGCTGAGCACTGAGGGTTTTAGCAAATATTGCTCAAACATTTTATCGTTGGGGACTATTTTCAGGGGTGTATTTGGCTGCTACATTAGTGATCATTTACAGCAGCAGGACAGCGTGTGTGAGACTGACTCAAAATACAGTTACAGTGCTCGTGTTCATTGTAACAAACATGTCAGCCTGTGTGTGGCTCATTGATGTGTTTTTAATCGTTTTTTGGAAAACGATGGATCTCTGTGGCACAGAGGAATAAAATATATCAGGCTTTGGATACTTGTTAGTATCTCATGGGATTGGTTGAGAATAAAAAAATATAGAATATCACCAGACTTTAATACTACCTTTCTCATGTGTGGCCCCTTTAACAATGGGCTTAGAACCCAGTCTTATTTTGAATCCTCTAGTTTAAGGCGCTGGATGCATTTTCTATTCTGCATATGCCACACAGATCAGAAAATACATTGTACATTATCTGAATGTAACCACCTACATATTGATTCTCCTTCTGTAGTATCCCCATCTGGTGTACGGAGCTGTGGCCTCATCTGCTCCTGTCAAGGCGAAGTTGGACTTCTCTGCCTATAGCAACGTAAACTGGCACAATCCATGTTCACAATATTAGCATGTCACCAGCCATAGTAGGATTTTTAAAATACTGAGGTCATGAATCCAAATGTCCCCCAGTGCAACTCCACCTTGTACATAAGAAATGTTTATACCAACTTCAAGAAATCTGAGAATTACAAAAAAAACCCACAATATTTGACCATTTATTTACTAAGTCATGGTGTCTTTAAGTTGTATTTCCCACCATCATTCTAATTTATTTTTGTCTAAAACAATCAAATGTTTGTAAGTCTAAAAAATGCCAGATTCAGTCTTAATAACCCAACATATGTAATATGTGTGTAATCATAGAATTTAATCCCTCTTCTCCGGTCATTAAACCCTCCAAATTCCCAAAAATATTACCAAGGACATGACCTTAGTGTACTCGATTGTACCTACATCCCTGCATATTACACATGCAGAAGTGCTAATTATCACTAATTAGCTCCTTTAAATAACCATATTCTCACTCTCACATCTGTGATTTCCTCTGTTTCAGACTGTTGGCTTGAGTCTCATGAACGAAGCAGTCGGTGGCTCAGAAAAGGTGTGGGGGCAGCAGCGAACCTGTCTGTGCATCATATGACCGGCATTCAACTCCTGTCCGTCACGTGTGTTAAATTCACCCTCATCCTCTTTCTACAGTGTCTGGCTGGTGTGCGGGAAGCCTTTGCTGCTGTGGAAGCAGCACTGATGGGCGGTAATGTCAGCCAGCTGGCTGAGGACTTTGGCTGCTGTCAGATCCCCAAGGATCTTGATGATCAGGTGACGGCTTTGGTTTTTATGAGATGATTAAGGGGAAAAACCTCTGTGGCATCTTGTTTGGGCATTTTTATCCTTTTTTTAAATGTCATTTTTGCACTCTCAATTGCAGCACCTGTTCAGGTGTTACAGCTAACTCAACGTGTGTATATGTTTTTTAATCAAATAATCATTTCAAATTAATGGAGCTACTCCACATGTACCCCTGGTGGGGAATCACTGTTCTAAATATTTCATCACATTTTACTCTTTATTTTCTTAATTCTTCACCCATCTTTGTTTTTTTCAGTTTATAATAAATAATAAATTCTGGATGGAAAATAACTCTTTTCACCGTACATCTCTACTTCAGATTGAGCTGATGCAAAACTTGGCTGACATCGTCATGGGAACAGTGCAGTACAATGAAGAAGGGGTGCTCATGTCTATCAGTGAGCTCTGTGGTGTTATGACCAATAAGAGCGAGGCATATGAGGAGGAGATGGAGGCTTACAACCGCCTTGTTAAACTTGCACAGGTATGGAAAGCACACTCTCAGACAGCACAGGATGAGACCGCTTGGTGCACAGTATGACCACCAGATGTCACCATTGAGCCATTTTCATGAATTCCTCATAAGAGACAGGCTTGTAGTCCCCCTAGAGCTAAAATGAAAAGGTGCAACCATTCAGGATTTCTCTTGCCAGCAGAATTATGCAGCCAGTGTCACAAGGGCATGTGTTTTCTATGTTTTGTGTGTTTTCTCCTGTGTGTGTGTGTGTTTGTTTGGTCACTCTGCAGGTCTACCATTCCACCAGTGAGGAACCGTGTCTGGACATCTCCCATGAGAAAACAGTGAAGGATCTGATGGACACGTCCCTCCACTCGGGCAGGAGAGCAGCGAGACAGTGGACCTACCAGACCTGCACCGAGTTTGGCTTCTGTACTACACACACACACACACACACATATGCAGCAACACACATAAGTCAATCATCATCCTTTCTATGTCCTGACACTTTTTCTTTGTGTGTGTGTGTGTGTGTAGACCAGACTTGTGAGGATGCCACTTGTCCGTTCTCTGGGATGATGACCCTGCAGGCCCAGACTGAAGTCTGTCCCATGCTATTTGGCATTTCCCAGCATTTCCTGCCTGGACACATTGCCTTCACGAACACTTACTATGGAGGAGACAACGCGCACACACACAGGGTCCTCTATGTCAATGGTGAGACTGGGTTTACTAGAGACAAAATACCAACAATGACTGAACCTAATGTGTAAAGTAAAGTGAGGTGAGGGAATAGAAACTGGTTCAGGATTTTATTAACTCATTTAAAAATCACTATCATCATTGCCACAGGTGGAATTGACCCATGGAAGGAGCTGTCAGTGGTCCAGGACAGGACTGAAGAAGGAGAAGAAGCCCAGACTGTTTTCATTAAGGACACTGCTCACTGTGCTGATATGATGAGCAGAAGAGTCACAGACCGCTGCTCGCTCAAGAGAGCCAGAGAGGTATGTATGCCTCAGTGACACGTTATTGTGATTCTGTGCTTAAGTAAAAGTATCAATACCACAATGTAAAAGTACTCTGTAAGTAAAGTAAGTAAAATTCCTGTATTGAAAATGTTACTCAAGTAAAAGTATTACTATAATATATTATTAGATTATTATTACTGATGCATTAATGTGTAAGTAGCATTTTTCCATTGTAGCTTGTTGAGGTGGAGCTAATTCTATATACTTTTTGGGTCAGTTTAATCTGTAAAAGTGCATTTTATTGAATAAGCCCATCATATGTTTTTCATGTACAAAATGTCAATCTGTAGATTAACCAGTAACTGTAGCTGTCAAATAAATGTACTTTAGTGGAGTAAAGAGTGCAACATTTGTCCTCTGAAATGTAGTGGAGGAGAAGTATAGAGTCATGAAATTGAAATACTCAAGTACAGTACAAGTAAGGCATTGTTGAACTTAAACACAAATTAGATTTGTGCACACAGATTCCAAATTATCATATTATAATCATGTAGTGTTATTTGTAATACACATAGTTTTATTTTTCAATAAAAATGCTTTATATTCTTGATTTTCTTTGTAAAAAAGGCATCAAATTTTAAAACGATGAATAGCAGCAGAAAATATCAGGAATGAGCCTCTTCAGTCCAACAACATCATCAGCTGTTCACATGTCAGAAAGATGCACTGTTCCCAGATATGGTACTCTATATGCAGATATAGTGACTATATATTCAGACTCCTACAACAATCATATTTCATACCTGCATGGTACTGAGTCACATTTCTTTGGTTTCTTCATTATAAAAGGACATGAAGTGTTTATATTTGGTGAACACATTGTTTCCCATCTCCTCTCAGGAGATTGAGAAACACGTGGTCAGCTGGCTGAAGACGGCTGCCCAGGAGAGGATCGAGAAAAGGATGGTCTGATCAGATCGCATTATAACCTGATCAGCTCTTATCACTGTTCCCTGAAACTAATAAAAGGCAGTTAATAAGCAGCTGTGCTTGGCTGCTCTGCTTCATGACCATCCTCATCTTCCTCCATTTCCTCTCTAAGCCCATCCTGTTCTCTTCCTCCTCGCTCTCCATCCAAGATTTTGTTGTGTGCCTTTAAAGATGTTTTTCCTGTTTTTAAAGTTACTATTATAATTTGGGAATATGGAAGGAGCTTCTTCTACGCTCTTTATCTCTCTTTATTTTGGGCTACATACTGAATTTCTTAGCTGTACATTTACTGAGTGTTTGTGCTTATAATAACAATGATTTAATGGCTGTTTCCAACATATTAGCTTTTGTGTGGCCAGTAAAATAAATTCTTTTTACAATATTCATCAGTTGCCATAACCTTGTAGTATCACTAGGGTGCGATATTGCTACATGTGTGTCAAACCCATTTCTTGACCCTCATTCGCTATAAAACACAAGGAATCAAAACTCTGAATAGTTTGCCACACTGGTGTTTACCTACTGCTTATTAATTACTTAATAAAAGACAGCAAATGTCTTTATTGTGAACAGATTTTTTTCTTTCATTATGGAGCATTTGTTCCTGAGTTAGTGTCACAGTGTGTCTGTGGATGTGATGCAGTTGTGTTGTTGTGTTTGTAACAGTGAGAGAAATCATGAGGAGATGGAGAGTGTTTGTGTGAGGAAGGTGAGGAAGCACCAGTTGTTCCAAGGCCATCTGTTTCTGTATGGGCTGCTCTGTGTGTGTGTGTGTGTGTGTGTGTGTGTGTGTGTGTGTGTGTGTGTGTGTATGCATGTGTGTGTGTGACCCTCTCAGTAGGGGGTCAAAAGTGGGAGGTCATGACCCCGCTGACCCCATGGGAGTGGAGATCATCAATCAACTAGGGGCTGGACAGAACAGCAGGAGGGGAAACACACACACATACACACACACACACACGTACCTAGATACTGTAACACATACACGCTGCAAACGTACCTGGGAAACAAATATACTTATACTTCGTATAAAATACATTAAAAGCACATTTGAATCCAACAAGTATGATAAATACAATAGAATACAATAGAAGCTCACACACACACAATTAGGCCTCTCAGAAATTTGCTGCTAGGCAAATAGTGTCTGTGTGTGTGTTTAGTTTGATAACACACATGCTTTCTTACTCATGGAAAACTCACAGATGCTATCACACAGCTCAGCACAGAGACAGAAAGTGAGTAAACCCGAAGCACTTTTTCACTGCAGAGCTTCCATGTCATCCTGTTTCTAACATCCCCTCATCTCTTTGCTATTATAAACAAGCACACACACAAACACACACACACACACACACACACACACACACACACACACACATTTACACACACTCCAAGAGCCACTATCAGGGTTATCAGCCAGCACTTGCAGAGCGACAGGGTATGCTTTTTCTCTCTCCTCCATTCCTCCTCCTCCTCCAGCCTGTCCTGTTGATCAATGAGGAAGTTCTTGGGCCTCAACTATTAATCAGAGCCTATCGGCTATCTGTCTGCAGAGCCAACCAATCACGGCCCTCCGACAGCTGGGCCATGAAAAATGTGGCCGGGTGGATGGAGGGGAGGTCGGGCTGGGGGGGGTGACGAGGAGGAGAGGAGGGAGGTGAAGGAGCACTCTATCTGATCCGAGTCAGGTCACGGCTGCACAACTGCACTTTATGCACTTACAGTTGATTCTCAACATAATGATGAGCACCACACACACCAATAAGAGCACAGGTTTCACAACTGATACACACAGAATAATTCACTTTAATCCACACATGTTGTTCCTGATTCACATTTACATCAAACTGAGGCATTTTGCAGCCGTGTAGCGCCCACTGTGTTATCACTGCTTTCATTTGGTGGCGGCGAGTGACGGAATGAGACAAAAACCAAAATGAGTTTTTATGGGTTAGCAGCAGAGCGCTCCCCACTGAAAACTATATAACGCTGTTGAGCTGTTGTCCTCACGCCTCAAAGCTTCATCAACACACTACCATCCCTCTTCTGCATAATCACCATGCTCACACTCATCCATTCACATCTTATTGCCATGATTAGATTACATCTAATGCTATTACACCGCTCCCATCTCTCTCTCCTCTACACCCCACCTCAGTCTCCCTCTCTCTCTCGCTCTCTCTCTCCCTCATCATGGATTTCTTGCAGATCTTATTAGTGTGTGATGCGGACCAGGTCTCCCACTTTGGATTTATGAACCCTCAGACTTCTCTCCTTTAATCTCCCCCTCTCCTCCTCCGCTCCCTTCCTGCATCTGTCCATCTATCATTCCCAGGGTTGGCTTGGGCGGAAGAGTATTAATCCCTCCATCCCATCTCTCACTCCTCTGGACAGATGAGGAGGTGGAGGAGGGAGATGGGGATGGGAGGAGGAGGAGGGGTAGAGGTAGGAGACTTCAGATTACTTTTCATAACATTTCTGTAGCACTGTGGGGAAAAATGGAGAGGCATTACAGGTAATGTATGCAGATTTACCAGACAATAGGTCACTGCTTTGATACCTTCAACAGGTTTGAGGATGAGCTGAAGAAGCTGGTGAGTGTGTGGGTGCAGGGCAGAGGCAATAACTGCAGATGGGGTGATAAACTTAGTGTGGGAGTGTGTGTGTGTTGTGTGTGGCAGTGTGTAGCCTATACGCGTATATGCCATAATGGGGTCTATGCAAAAATGTGTCAACATGCCAACATGCAAAGCTGTATTTCTGCAAAAGGGCAACAGAAACTGCATCTTATTACCTGTTGATGCTCATGCGCACAGGAACATATTTTCAGATGGGGCGGGCTGCCCTGTATGCATACATGCGCTCAACTGAGAGATGTAGCACATTTTCTATAGTTAAATCTTAAACATACAGACTTAACATGTACAGGGTGATTACCACTCATGTTTTATTCAACATGTTATTAATGCTGCCTCATATTTCAGATAGATGTCCATCCTGTCTGCCCTCAGAATCAGCAGCTGTCAGAGAGTTTTATCTCTTTACCTCCACAGGTTGATGGTGGGTTATTTGCTGCTCTGTGCGCACAAGAGGACACAGAGATTTTGTGTCAACACTATGAGAAAACACTTTACAAGCGAAAATCCGCCAGGCCGCGTTAAAAAGCAGTGTAAATTCTGCATGAACGTGCCTGTGTAACATGCCTCACTCTCACGACTGGACACTTTTCCATAGAACCTATTTTTAGTTGGTTCTGGACTATTTAAAGTGTAGAAATGTACTATTTTATGTTATTTTCTCCAACACTGTTTTGCTGTGGCCAGTTATGATCAGCAGCTCCTCTGAGGTGACGGCAGGCAGTCATGTCAAGATACTGAGGTAGAAAACCAGATATATGTTTATCCTTCAAACATTATTTATTCTTCAGACTTGAACCACAACAGAATAATGCACCCTTGAGCACTGGAAAGGAAACATTATTTTCATCAGAGATTATTTAAAAAGGTAAAATGATATTTCATTTCTGTTTCACTCTGGCCAGCAGGGCTGCAGACCCTACAGCATCCCCCTTCCCGCACTAATGTTGATGCCTGTCAAACACACACACATACTTCAAATACACACACACACACACATACACACATACACACCGAGTATGTTCAACAGAATCCAATAATCTCCGGAAAATCAATTGGAGTGATCAGGACTTTTAATGAGTCCAGTCCCTGCAGGCCTAATTCTCCAAAAAGCGAAGAAACAAATTCAGGGTAAAGAAAAGAAATAAACCTTTGACCATCAGTCAGGGTAAAGCCGACTCTCCTCCTCCCCTCACACACTCCCCCCTCCATCCAAGCCCTTGCAGTGACAGGTAGATTAAGGGGCGTGATAGATGCCCCTCTCTGTGTCTCCCTCTCTCCACCTCCACTCCCCCTTTCCCTCCCCTCCATCCATCATGGCGGCTGGTGTAATTGCGGCTGCGTGGGGCTGGCAGAGGGAGCCTCCATCCATCTCCTTAACAACAAACAGTCACGAGGACGGATGGCGCTGTGCTCCCCAGTTAATCTCCATCTATAAGAGGGGAGGGGGTGGGGGGTGGGTGGAGGGATGGAGAAGGAGAGGAAGAAAATAACAGAGGGGAGAAAGGTAGTGTTGGCTTACTATAAACAAAAAGAGATGGAGAGGGGAAGGCAGAAGGAAGGAGGGAAGGGTGGTGGAGAGCTGAAGTGAGAGGCTGTACCCAAACAGGTAGAAACAGAAAGGAAATAAAGGAAGAGGAATGACCCAGGTGGGGGAGAATGAGAAAAACAGGAGGGAAAGTTTGCAAACAGGCTGCAAGAGCAGATAAAGGTGGATTTGCTTGGCGAGCGTGCCAGAAGAAAGCAGGAGAGATGGAGGGAGGGAGGGAGAGGGGCGAAAATTTATGTCTATGCGGCCAGACGACCCAGAAACTGGAGAGGCACAGGCTCATAAAAATGCACTCTGCACCCCCCTGACTACCCCTCACTTTTACCCCTCTCTGTTTCTTTCCCTCATCCTCTCTCTCTCTCTCCCTTTACTTGCCTCCATCACTTCGATCCCTCTCTCTCATGCAGGCGGTGGAGGTTTCACGGCTCTCTGATGTTTTGGGTGGTTGTGTGCAGTTGCCAGAGGTCACGGCAGCCATATTTTCTTAATGGCGGAGTCACTGAAGTCAACAAGGCTGGGTGGCCTTCTACCTCCCTCCGTCTCTCTCTCTCTCTTCTAGAGTCAAGTAAACTAGACTTGGTGGCAAGGTGAGGGCAGCAGCAGTTTGCAGAGGCTGTTGTTGTTTTTCACCTTGTAGATGATGCATTACTATTTGAGCAGGGTCAACCACTGGCAATGTCATATTTCTATTTGCACCAACAGCATCATGTTGGGCAAAAAGTACAGAGGACAAGAGCAGCTTGTAAAAGAGTAAAGTCTGTGGTCAACTCTCTGTCTAATTTCATACAAGCAGATAAAAACACACTTGCAATCTTGCAGGTAAGCATCCACAGTTATACACACACTCTGATAAACACAGTTTCCCTCTCTGCTTGCGTCCTGTTTTCTAGCCCAGGGCATCGCCTGCA
Organism: Oplegnathus fasciatus; assembly: GCA_003416845.1. Taxonomy (NCBI): domain Eukaryota; kingdom Metazoa; phylum Chordata; class Actinopteri; order Centrarchiformes; family Oplegnathidae; genus Oplegnathus; species Oplegnathus fasciatus. Next base: position 312,714 of record NTHP01000072.1, on the reverse strand, counting down.
GTGAGGCCCGACTTAGAAGAAGCAGCATCTTGGCACTGACCCTCCAGCACGCAAGCGAACAAGTAAGCAAGTACACAAACACATACATACCACTGAGTCCGCTGTCATGAACACACTTGCATGCTAGTCCGAGCTCACAGGCCTCTGTGGGTGCAGAGGAGCGAGCGCTTGAGCCTTGACAGGGAGTGACAAATAACTGCAGCAGCCTTGACATGCAGAATGGTCCCACAGTGAACCTGCCTGACTGATATTCAGCTGTGTGGTGCAGGAAAACGAGCCTGTTTCTTACAGGGGAGCTACAGGAAACCAAGCACACCTGAATTAACCTAGAAGCTTAGTTAGCTCTCAGACAAGAAGCCATTTCTTTATATTTTAATCAGCCGTCACACATGCATTCGTACTGTCAACAAAACAGTGTGTAAATGAAAGCACACAAGTGATGTGCTGCTGAAAACACGTGACATGATGCTCAAACTATGAGAGATTTGAGATAATCAGACTGGAAAATATCCCCCATTTAAAGAGCATCTAGAAACACAATAAGAAAAAATTCTAAAGACATCAAAAGGAAATTAATTTTGAGTTGGAGCAGATAGCTTTACTTCCTCCTTTTTAGGGGGTCCCACTGCTGTGATGTGTAAAAATAATAATACCAATTACAAAATCAACCAAAATTTTTCCTTTTAATGTTTCTGTTCCTTCCCTCTGACCCAATTAAAGCTCAATATGTAGAAAAGTATTGAAGTGATATTCCCTCCACAAACTGGGCTCACACATTTGTTGATGGTGGCAAACAGAAATGAGCCTAAAGTATCGTTAAATAAGGAAATATTTCAGAGTGTGTTATATGAGATATGCATGAACACACACACACACACACATATATATATATATATATATATATATATATATATCTTCATTGTGTTTATTAAGTTATTCCGACAAAAAGAAATGTACAGTGTGTTATCCTACATAGTGTCGTTGCTTATATTTGACCCCAGATACTCTCTGGCCTCTTCTGAACACACTGTTATAAAACTAATTTGGGATTTGTGAGGGTAGTGCTGTGTAAAAAGTACTGTAAACATTAATCCCAGATATAGAGCAGCTGAAAATCCAATATATTTAGCCAGGTTTTACAGCTGGAGTTTCTGAAAGCAATTCTCAAAAAAGTAGTCACCAAGTATCAAAGTGATAAAACAATGTAAAATGTGTTTTTTGAGCTAAAGAGGACTCCAAACAGAACATTGTGGTTTAAACAAAACAACAAAAGAAAGGATTTAAATCATTCCCTTTAGGACGTTGTTACAGTGGATTTTCTCTTCCCATAAAAGGACGAAAACTCTCTGAGCGGTGAGGTTCTTTAAATGTTTTACTCTTCATCTTATTTCACCTTGTGTTTTAGTGTTTTATTTAACTCCACCTTGCTGTTTCATATATCTATGCATGATAGCAATATTTGGATTAAATCTTGCTCTGTCTTTACAGGTATATGTGGGTGTGTTGTTGAGACATCTGTGTCTTCCTTCAGGTGTAGCAACACATGTTGTGTTAAAATGTGCTGTCATTAACATATGCAGTGTAGAAAAGTAGGTGTTGTCCCACAGACACAGGGAGATGTGATAAAACTGACAGATCCTTTAGTGTTTGTGATGTAAATGAGTGTAATCTACATGTTTAGATAATAGTCTGTTAGATAAATGTTACAGAGAGGTGAAGATTTATGGTCCAAGTTGAAGAGTCCTGAAGAAAAACACAAAAAGAAATCAGCTCAAGAAGTCACTCTCAGTATTTAACATTTAAGTATATAAAGTGTGAATTGTGAAGGTTTCCCACCAAGAGAAATGAGGGAATTTAAATCCGTGTGAACATGAATTCCTCAGATGATGCACACTTCAGTGTTAATCCTTTTCATTCAACCTGTTAACAAAGTGAAAACAAGCCTTGGATCGTCTTTTCCAGCCCATTGACTCCGCTTCGTGGCTGTATTACCGGCTCAGTGTCGGAGGGGGTTGAGCGCTGTGATCACCCCTGTAGGAAACCAGCGCCCTGCAGAGTTGAAAGACCCCTGGCTGGACGGACGGTGCGGGGCCCTCACAGGCCGCCCCACGGTCAAACTCCCTGCCGCCCACGGAGACGCCTGCCCCGGGCCGCTGTTCCCCGCCAAGCCGCTGCTGATTGAAGTGCAGCCGCCTGTTGGCCCCTCACAGCGGGACCGGGGGAAGAGGAGCGTTTTGAATAATTATTATGTTACTTAGGTGCCATTTACAACACAAGACTGGGGGGTTTAGATATTCCACCAACACGTGAAAGGGCTTTTTCTCTCTCTCTAGTTAAAATTAAACTTTCTCACAATAATGGTTTTGTTTTCTCACGCCTCTCAATCAACAAAAAGAGGGCCAAAGGGGGACATTTGGGCCGCGTCAAAAGGCGAACCTACAATGGATGTCGCCAGAAACAATAAAACACTTTGAAAGCTATTATCAGTCAGTAACTTTCTTGTCATCTAGCACGCTTCAAACTTATTTATGACACGAAATGGGGAGCAACTTCATTAAAACTCTTTATTTTGTTCCTGCAAATACCCTTAAAATGAACTCTCCTGCAGGAAAAACAACATTTGTTTGCATTTTCTCCTGCTGATTTTCCAATGAGTTGCATTTGTAATCAGTCTGTCAAGATTTTGGAGCAAACTCACCACCAGTTTCTTCAGAAATGTCTTTTACGCAAGCTGATACCTTACATAGCCTGTTCTATCACCTTAATTGATTGTCCAGAGCTTAATAGACTCTGTTGAACATGCTGCATCCCACCAGAGAGAGGGAGTTATCACGGTTCTTCTCCCGAGTTATCCCGAGATGATAATAGCGCAGCTGCGGCGAGGATGGGGAGAAAAGTAGGGGAGGATGGAGGGGTTATATCAGATAAAACAATCGAGGGGGTCTTCTCCTTCTTCTTCTTCTTCTTCTTCTCTGGCGTTTTGTGTGTGTGATAAGGAGGAGGAGGAGTAAAGGAGGAAGAGGAGGAGGAGGGATGGAGGGAAGGAGGGAGGGGGGCCAAGAGACCCCGTCGCGTTTTGACCCTCCGAAACCTCCCCGCACACCGCCACCATCACCACTCCTCCTCCTCCTCCTCTCCTGCTTCTTCTTCTTCTCTCCTCTTGAGCCTGAAAACACCATCGCTCACTCGCAGCCGTGACATTTTCCAGCCTGTCGCCGTACGCTGCGCGGACAGCGAGCACAAGGAGCCAAAAAGGAAGGGACGCTTTCTGTCTGTCTCCCACAGCACCGAGCATCCCGAACGGCTGCGAGCCGGAGAGCGAGGCGCACCAGGCGGAGGCGAGGCGCTGCAGGAACCCGCTGCTCCCTTTCGCCAAATTTGTGGACTACACCGGACACGGCCCGACCAGGACTGGATACGGCGAATATTTGCGTCTCGGTGGGACATTTTACACCATTTACCGGAGCTTTGTAGCTGTAGTACTCACCACCATCAGCCAATAGCATTTAATAGGCTGCGAGCTTTATTAGCGCTAAGTGTATTATAAACCATTAAGCTCACATCGGCAGCAGCGCAGACAAGAGCATCAACGTCCATAAAACCTCCAGTCCCATCATAATGTTGTAATATAAACCGCGGAGTAAACACACACAGGGAGCAGGTCTTCACTGTTGTTTATCCACAGCCTTATGTGTTTGTTGAATCCCTTACAGCCTGTTTATTGTGCATGATGTTAACCGTGTTTACAGCCTCAGTGCTGATGAATATAAATAACATTTTTTTTACTTTTATTTCCAGGACTCCGGGGACAGAGGAAGGAAGGAAGGGAGCAGAGCTCGCTGGACTAGCCGAGCAGCGCATCATCATCTCCGGTGTGGGACTGGCTGTCGAGCCGCATGGAGAAGAGGGTAGGTCTGCTGATTACTATGTTTTTATTTTTTTTATGAGAACGGTTTAGACCAGAGCCTGATGGGATAACAGATTTCATATCACCATGCGGAAGAGGTAATTAGGAAGACATCATAATGGGAGCATATGGTTGGGAATCCTCTTTGCACTGCTGGGTCTCTGGTCGGGTTTAGCAGCCGTTCAAAACACAAGGCCCACTGGAAACAGACTAGTGGACTGTGCTGGCATGGGCTTAATGTTTAGGGGGAAACAACAGAAAAACGTGCCAGCAGAGAAACCCCTTATTTGTACTGTAAGAACCTATTTAGATATATATCTTCTTCATGTGCCACCAAATGTTTATTTGTAAGTAAGAAATAACTTTTAAGACCACCACCTTTACCCGGCCTTAGTCCCTAATTCGTAAGGAGAAATGCAGTTCAGTGGAGGTTGTGTACTTGCAGTGCAGATGTCAGCAATCTCTCACGAGGAGCAGCCGATTTGGATCTAATATTTAATCCTCTCCTTAGAATAATGTGGATTTATTGTTGTGTGATGTCAGTCAGGCGTTTGAATGGCACACAAGGGTTGGAGTATAGTGTAGGTCATTAAGAGGCAGAGGAGAGGAGATGCAGCTCTTCAACTCGGTAAGTAGGTCAGTTTTTTTGCTACAGTGATTCAGAGGCATGGTGGTGGTGGTGGTGGTGGTGGTGGAGGAGAAACAGGCAGTGGCTGACGGGCAGCAGGCGGACTGAGACCTCTGAGTGGAAGAGAGCAATTAGAGATGTACAGAAAATCACTGCTATATGAAAACAGAGCGGGGAAGAGGAGAGGTCCTCACACACACACACACACACACACACACACACATATACATAATGTACAAACACACACAACTCTACAAACAGCTCAGAAACAAAATTTAAATAAAGATATTAAAAATCAATTAGCTTTCTGCTGTTTGTTTAATGACATGCAGTCTCTGTTATGTAAACTGATTACTGGATGTTAAAAAAAGAAGCATGGATGTTGTAGTTCACTGGTCCAGTTCTATACCATTTCATACAGTAATAACGCTGTATAATAAACAAAAGGCTACCAGTTCATTAAATTATAAGAAAATCAAATGGAGATTGGTGGTCTAATGCGTGTTTGCTGGAAACATGTTGGGACCCTTTAAAAGTTGTCGTTGTTTTATGGCTCAGTTTGGGCAGAACTTGATCCAGTTTGATTTGTTTTGTTTTATCTGCTTTAAATGAAGTGGAGTGATTAAGCTAAACGTCTACCTGCAGCTATATTTTTAAACTTTAGGCAGCTTAAACAAATGCGTAATTACTTTTTAAATACTTTGTATTCAAATCAGATTTCGCTCGTTTCGTTACAGTTTGTTCCAGCATTTTGTTGTTCATTAAAGTGCAGAAAAAAGTACAAAACTTGAGGCAAATTCATGAAGGTTTCTGTTGGATATTTAAATTATTTCTTGAGGTAAAATAGTCCTGAAACAAATTCCCATTGCACTTTTATTTTCTAAATCGACGCACGAGAAGAGTTTGAATTAGTTCGCTTGTTTTCTACAGGATTAATTTTTAATGTAGCAGAGGAGAATTGGTTTTAGAGAACATCCATTATAATCAAATAAAATGTACTGTTTACAAAGTTAAATAGACCCGACATCCTTTATTAATAGTAAAAGAGGTGTATTGATTCAGTTAGACTTTTAAGAGCGTCTGAGGCTGTGCACCCGATTTCGTCTTCATGTTGTACTTTTTATATTACACAGTTTAATGTTTCAGTTTAATGTAAGTCCAGTTGTTATTCCCACATATCGTATATATGTATCTTCCCAGCTGAAGCAGCCTGAACACGCCTATCAGGCCTGCAGTAACTTTTCTGCGTCGGCTGAAATAACACAATTAAAAGTTGTAATGAAAATGTTGTCCTGCCATCTGAAGCCTGTTTACCAGCTCCGTGACTTTTTAAAAAAAAGGGAAAATTCGCGGAATTTGTCATCTCGACTTGTGCGCTTTGATCCGCTTGACGCGCAGAAACTCGATAGCGGCCATGCGTAAAGAGAGACGCGCAATCCGATAGCGGTGATTGTGTTAATAGCCAGCCTCCATAAAAACTAGAAGGTGTCCCGGGCCAGGGCCTCAGAGCAGGTGCTTTCTGTGATCCCGGTGGCCATATGGGACTCCGAAATACAACAATTTGATAAGCCATTTAGGACAGTGGTTCCCAAAGTGGAGACCTCCAGGGGTCCTGCAGAGGGGTTTGCAGGAGGGCAGTGCATGCACATGAAGAGGATTAATTTAATTTCTGTATTATATAATTCCCAGAGGTTAACACAGAGAGAATATGTGAGAATAATTGCTTTTATATTGAGTTTCACTGTTGCTGTCTCACCACGTACAATTTAGATATTTATGCACTCCAAAATAACAACAAAAATCATCTCAGTTTGGACACTTTTGGACAAAAATCTGTCTCTCTGTGAGCCATTTGGAGTTCTGACAGCATTAAAAAAGTGTAAAAAATAAATTAGTTAATTAATAGTTTTAATTACTGCAAATCTGAAATTATAAATATAAAGGAGTCACTGTCCCTTGTCTCTTGTAGTGGCCTGCCTGGGAAACAGTCTCCACAGAAAAACTAGGCTGAGCAGATCATAACTTTTATGGCTTGGTTAAAATAACACAGAAGTGAAAGGTGTCTGGGCCAGGCCACCTAGCAGGTGCTGTCTGTCTGTCTGACTGTGATCCCGGTGGCCCTGTGGGACTGCGCCGAGAGTCCCTTTAATCCAGCGGGAAGAGAAACAGAGGCAGATCTGCTGACCTGAGCAACATCGCCTCAGAGACAGAAGCTGCAGTGAGGCACAAATTAGCTCCGTAACACAGAGAAGGAGAGGGGGAGACAAGGGAGTCAGGCATGTATATTCATGATGTGTATGAGTGCTGCTCATCTCTGGCTGTATCTGTGCATGTGTGTGTGTGTGTGATGGTGTCTGTGAGCATGCCGTATGTGTGTCTGATTCACTGTGTTCGAGTGTGTGTGTGAGCGGGCCCCAGTGAGGCTGTCACAGCGGGTCGTGAGGGACGTCTCAGCACGGCTCCTGTCTAGTCTGAGTTTAGGAGGGAGGAGACGACATTAGCAGCTACAGGCTCATCGTCCTTCTCCAAGGATCTCGTCTCCCTCTTTTCTCGCCTCCTCCTTTTCAAGAACTAAGAAATCGTGTTTTTTAAACCTTGACTTGCTGTGAATGTTTGAGGTTATCCAAGTGCATCTGAGAGGGTTTCATAATCCTGAGAGTGGTCGAATTTTCGGCAGCATGTGATCCTTCAGCTGAGGTGAAAACAAAGAGATCGTCAAGGTTTTCTTATGAGGGAATGGGGTGATGTGCACACACACAACTGGACTGTACAGCACACAAAACTGCAGTGCGACTGCTCTATCCATGTACACACACACACACACACACACACCCCCACACACACACACTGGGAGTAGTATATAGCCACAGTATATCATTGTAAATATTACACAGAATGATCTGAGTTTATTTTTATTGATATTGGTGTTTGTTTTGTTTGCAATGATGGAGGCATTTTTCCACTAGAACACTACTGTCACTGAAATCTACAATTACATTTGCATGCACACACATAAGAGCTGAAAGAATTAGTTGATTAAGATATGAGTGGATTGACAGAAAATGAATCAGCAACAGTTCTGATAATCGCTTTTAATAATTTTTTAAGAAAAAAAGGAAAAAAAAGCTTCTCGAATGTGAATATTTGCTGGTTTTCTTAGTTTTCTATGATAGTAAATTGAATATCTTTGGCTTTTGGACTGTTGGTCGGACAAAACAAGCCAATTAAATATGTCATGTTTTCTAACATTTTATAGACCAAACGATTAATCAAGAAAATAACTGTCAGATTAATCAGAAATAAAAATAAATGTTAGTTGCAGCCCTAACACACACACACACACACACACACACACACACACACACACATGCAACATTAAATTCTAGTATGAAATGGCAGCACAAAATATGCCACACAGCAGTTCAGACACAACCACAGCAGCAGACTTTCTGACTGAGAGTCCAGTAAGCTGTGTCGCTGAAGCCCTCTGACAGCTCAGCCACGTAATAAAATCACTGTATGATTTGATGTCAGACAGGCGCAGATGTCGAATGTGTCTCATGTTTTCCGTCGTTCCATCTAATTGTGTTTCAGTATGAAGAGCTGGTGCACTACTCAGGGTCGGAGGGCATGTCGGTGGGGGGGTACGGGGACGATGTTAGGCCATTTCCTCCCCCACAGTACGGACCCACCATCCCAGACTCCCTCAAACACCACAAAGACCAGATCTATGGGTAAGCGTGTGTGTGTATGTGTGTGTGTGTGTGTGTGTGTGTGTGTGTGTGTGTGTTTGAAACTCTAGATGTGGTGGAAACAATGATTTATGTCACCTGTTAGTGGCTAGAAATTAGTTGTTTAAATTAAATTTGCACTTTTACAGATTAACATACTGTATATACTATATTTGTACACTGAATATATGAATATTATATGAATATAATACTTGTGAAGTGTTTACAGCTGCTTGTGTCATAAATACCGTGCTATAAAGTTTCTTGTAACGCCTTCTTTGAATGTATCGTGTGTACACTATGTCAACTGTTACTGTGTTTATGTATAGTATGTTAACTGTGTATATGTGTCTCTGTGTGTGTGTGTGTGTGTGTGTGTGTGTGTGTGTGCAGTCACCCACTGTTTCCACTGCTGGCCTTAGTGTTTGAAAAGTGCGAGCTCGCCACCTGCTCCCCTCGAGACTCCGCCTCCCTCTCAGCCACCTCCCACCTCCCCGGCATGACCAATCACAGCGACGTCTGCTCCTCTGAATCCTTCAACGACGACATCGCCGCGTTTGCCAAGCAAGTGAGTGACAGCCGCATGAGCCAATCACAGAACAGGCGTCAGTGAAAGCCTGTTTTCGCATTTGTAATAGTTTGTTTTGTGTCGCAGATCCGTTCGGAGAAGCCCATATTTTCTTCCAATCCTGAGCTGGACAACTTGGTATGATGCATGCTGAAGTCACACTAAAATATGAGCATGCTTTTTCACACATGCATTGTGGGATATGTGTTGATAAGTAATCCACATTCTCCTCTCCACAGATGATCCAGGCCATCCAGGTTCTTCGCTTTCATTTACTGGAGTTAGAAAAGGTTGGTGGGAGAGAAGCTTGTTTGCAACACTTTTTGGCCAGTCTTACACTTAAACTCTTTTTTTTTGTATGGAAACTGTGTCTGACACTCAGGATTTGTATGTCAGTTGCTAAATAGCACTGTAATCATATGCTATTTGTCATAAAATTAATAAACAACAGTCTTTTTGCATCTTAACAAAGTTAATTTAATCAAATGTGAATTATTATTATTAACTACATACATACTATATTAACTACATATTTTCCAAACCACTTACGTTGAGAAGGGAATCTTTGTGTTTTAATATGGAAAAGTAGGATAGGCTGTGAAAGACATTAAATGAGAGGTTCACAGTTTTTCTTTTAATGACCAGTATGAAGAGGAGGAACGATTACAGCAAGCAAAAACCATGTCAATGTACTTATGGACATGTGTATGTTGTTTTAAGAGACACTTAAAAAAACGTGAACTGCTCCTTTAATGTTCTCAGCACCACTGTGACGTCTTCAGGCACTGATCAGCACTGATGTATGTAAATCTGTTTCTGAAGGTGCATGACCTGTGCGATAACTTCTGCCACCGCTACATCACCTGTCTGAAGGGCAAAATGCCCACAGACCTCATCCTGGATGACCGGGAGGGCGGCTCCAAGTCCGACATGGAGGACTTCACTGGATCCTGCTCCAGTCTGTCGGAGCAGGTGAGACAAGCTGCCAAAGTGCCGAATGTCAAACAGCATGCGGTAACACTGTAGGAGAGACTCCACCAATCAACCTGTCCGGCTGCATCTGCTAGATGTCTGAATAATGACCATGTGTTTCATGACTCCTTGTTCTCTCACCTGCTGGGAATTCCCATCACTCTACCTCCAACCTCCTCTCTGTCTGTCTCCCTGCAGAACGCATCGTGGTTACGGGAGCCAGATGAATGTGCCACTACTCCTCTGGGAACACCAGGCACCTGTGGTCTGCCTTCACTCAGCACAGCAGACAACTGTAGCGACACAGGTACGCACACACACACACACACACACACACACACACATAGTGAAAATACTGCATGGATGCATGCAGGGAAACAAAGGTGTGCATGTGTACAGTACCCACATCTGCAAAAAACAACATTCATACACAGCCTACTATTCATTCATATTATTCTACAAATTCTACAAGAAACACTGAAAAGTGTCGTTACTTTTTGGCTCCAAAACGGTGAAACGTAATCGAAAAAATATTAACACAACATTGTGAGCTTGTAGACACACTCACACAGTCCCTAAGATATAATCTGTGCATCCCTGCAGGCGATGGTCTGGACGGAGGAATGGCCTCTCCGAGTACAGGCGAGGAGGACGAGTCTGACAGAGACAGGAGGAACAACAAGAAGAGGGGGATCTTCCCCAAAGTGGCCACAAACATTATGAGAGCGTGGCTCTTCCAGCACCTGTCGGTGAGAGCGCTTTTTCATGTTCTCATCACGTCAACGTGAAATTGTTACACTTGAAAATATTGAATCTGGACAATAATTAAAACCATCCTGCAGCTGTAACGAGACAAAGGAAGCTTGTGCAGAGCGCTGCGTGAGAGAATAATTACTGAAAGAGAGGATTTAGTGTGAGGCAAAACATCACTGACAAGAGCAGATAGAGAGGGGAGCCAAGTGTGTAATGGAGGTCAATTAAATTAAATGAAAAATCGGGGGATTAAGTGATTATGTGAATATGTTCGCTATTGAATAACTGTGGAAGTGATAGAAATGGAGTGAGTAATTGTTGGCGAGGTAATTAGCTACTAAATGAGGCAGGTCAAATGTTGCTTCACTCCAGTTATTACTGTGTGTGTGTGTGTGTGTGTGTGTGTGTGTGTGTGTGTGAGAAAGAGAGAGTGAGTGGTTGCTGAGGTTGAAAATGTGAGTGCAGATGTGAATCCAGATGGAAGGTCATCAGTATTCACACTGAGATTTCTCCCACATACATGATTTCATTGTAGATTTAAGCTGAAGTTACATTACGTCACTCGTCGTCTCAAGATTATTCTCTTGTTGATCCACATGCGCAAAAAAGCCACCAAAGCCTCACTTGTGAGTCTGGAGTGTTTTGATTTCTTTAACCCTAGCTCTGTGTGTCCCCTCCCAGCACCCGTACCCATCTGAGGAGCAGAAGAAGCAGCTGTCACAGGACACAGGACTGACCATCTTACAGGTCAACAACTGGTCAGTGCACTCTCAATCAATACACTAATTCTAGCCCTGTGGCTTATCAATAATCAGTTAAACTGTCATGTTTAAATGCAGAGCGTCAACTTTCAATTTAACAACATGGCTGCTGCCACGTCAATAACATGTTGGTGTGATTGTCTGCTGCAGAAATGAACAGTCTCTATATTTTACACCTCACTTAAGTCACAGTTTTTGCTTAGTAGCTCTTTATTGTGCACATTTAGTGCAAATGAACATCAGTGAAATGAAAGGCAGCACTTTTACGAGACTTTTAGAGAAGACTATAATCTACTTTATGAGAGAGAAGCTTGTAACAGAGGAAGAAATGTCCTACTAAGCATTTCTTTCTGAAGCTGCAGCGCAGTAAAATCCACTCACTCTATGTTCATAAAACAGAATAGCAAATCAATATCCAATAATCAGATGGTTTACTGCTCCCAAATTCCCCAGTCATGCCCCAGGCACACATGTACAGTATCTGCACGGGCAAAACAAATGCACACACACACACACACACACACACATTTCCATGTTGCTGATCAATTAGTTCTTCTATTGATACAGAAATGCACACAGAACCAAATTATGAAGTGTGTGTTACATGTTAAACGATAGATTTTGTAATCTGATAACTTGCATGTTTTTATTTGCACCCCTGCTGCAGCACACACACACAGTGACCTGATCAATGCAGATCAATCAATTATCACAGGGCGATCAATACCTGCTCTGCTCTAACGTTGATTTACTCTGCCCTCTGAAAGGGTTAAGTGGTTGTAAAATGGAAAAGGTTAATAGTCTCCTGGTCAGCCTTTTTCTCCATTAATGGGTGGCTTCGTCCATCTCTCTCTCTCGCTCTCTCTGTTCTTTCTTTATGTCTCTCTCCCCTGTGCAGGTTCATCAATGCCAGGAGGAGAATAGTTCAGCCGATGATCGACCAGTCAAATCGCTCAGGTTGGTGTTTATAAGTCAGTCAGGTGGTCGGTCGCTAGATAAACAACTTTGTGTATATAAGAGTGTGTGTGTGTGTTGTATGTTTGCATCTGACGGTGTGTGTTGTCTCACAGGTCAGGGTGGTCCCTACAGCCCAGAGGGAGCAGCTCTTGGGGGCTACGGGCTTGACGGACAGGCCCACCTCGGGCTTCGAACAGCAGGTACGGTAGCCTGTAGGGAAATACTGCTCACGTTCACATACTGACAGTACAGAGTACTTAATATACTACTGCAGGATAAGGCTGGTGATATATTATATATTTTTACTGTCAACAAATCCCATGAAAAAGACCAAAACCAACAATGAGCCACACTGACATGTTCCTTATACCATGAACACACACACTGTATTTTATTTTGACTCAATCCCACATGTACCAACCTGCTGCCCCAAATACTCACTATTGAGCACCAAATGTGTATTAATCCACAGCTGAAAATAGTCCCCAACAATGCACCATTTCCTCCTGTTTGAGTTACATTTGCTAAAAACTACAGTGCCCCGCTGTTTCTGGAAATTAAACCGTTTTTGTGTTTTTATTAATTAGACCATTTTTTTTAGGATTACCTCATCAGTAGGCATAAATTGGCTCGGGGCTGAGTAGTGACGATAAGAAAAATATAGAATATCACCAGCCTTTAATTCCACTTAAGGAAAAGTCAAAAGTAGATCACAAAAACATGGTTGCTGCTGAGTAAAAAAAAAAAAGAACATGACCTCGTGGGGAGTTGAACTGAGAGATCTTAAATAAAAAATAAGACATAAATATTTATATTCTTTGTTTAATTCTCACTGTGTCTTTTCATTAAATACTATGAATATAAATATTTGAGTGACTCACCTACGATTTAGTGATATGTTAGAGGTGGTTTCTGTACAGACTTCTACACAATCGTCCACGACTCCTCTGTCTGTGTTTGCTCTAATTTGAACAGAATTTTAATGATCAATTTTATCACCATGTTCAGTTCCTTATGCTGCATTGTGTGGGAAGTTGCGGACTGAAGCTTTGAAGGAACAATCTGTGATTTAAATGTGAACAAAAGCTTAGCCAACCACCCAAAATCACAACAAAAGACTGAATAAGTAAATCTAAGAGAATGTTTTCTGATGCTGTTAAAAAACATTAACGAGCAGCGGCCTGCTCGTAGGTCAGTCTCTCACACATTCAAAACCCACAGAGCTTTATTCTGACTTCTTGTAGAGATCCAAAAGTTTCCAAAATATATATATATATTTCTGTCTGAATTTTAGAAAAATAAGCATAAAATGAGCTGATACAGAACATATGTGTGATACTGTCAGACTGTCAGACAGTGAGGAATCAGATGATTTTAACAAAGTGAGAGCTATTTAAGAGGAAATAAAGGAGGAAACTATATTGTGGGGTTAAAGTAGCAGGAAAGCATGCTTATATTTTAAGTTATGATCAGTTGAGAAACACAAAATAATGATTTTTCATCTCTAACTTAAATAAATGAATAAATAAATTGTGGATTTTGGCTTTAATTAGCAGTTGAAGTGTAACGGTTATGGAGAAGCTGCTTCTGTGCTCTCCACTGGAGGTCAAAACAGGATTTAATAAAAGTAAAATGACTAATTTAAGAAAAAACAGCCTTATCCAGTATTACTTCTACACCTTGTATCATTAGATACTGTGAATGAGGATGGTTTGCTTTGCAACAGGCAGATGATTTTAAATACTGCACATTGTATCTGCTCAGTATTTATCTGTTTTAGTGGAACCAAATCCTAAAAAATATCCCACTTTATCTACAAACCTGTCCTCTGTGTCTCCCCACCAGGTCTCCAGGGGATGTCTTCTCTGCAGGGTGACTACCCCGGCGCTCTACTGTCCCAACCAGGCTACCCTCCCCACCCGGGACCCTCCCTCCACCCCTACCCGGGCCCACACCCCCACCCCGCCATGCTGCTCCACCCGCCGCCACACGCACACCCCGCAGAACCGCTCCTCGCCCAGGGACTGGACATACACGCACACTAGCTGTCGGGGGACTTGGGGCGTGTGTGAGAGGGCAAATTACTGTACGAATGTGTGTATGTGAGTGTGTGCGGTGAGATATATGTGTGTGTGTGTGTGTGTGTGTGTGTGTGTGCAGCTGTGTATGCGTAATGGCGCATACAGAACACTATTTAAAGAAAAAAAGACACATTGCTCCGAAAGTTTACATTCCCCACTGAAAGACACTGACCTCAATGTAGCTGTTCCACTCGCTAACACACACACACACACACACACACACACACAAGTAGACATAAACATTACACTATACACACACACACACACAGTCTGGACCCACAGGTTTAAGCCATACCTCTTTCAGAGTAGAAGTGCTTCCTCCTCTCCAAATGTCTCCACTGTGTCCTGTGGGCGAGACACATGCTTTAAACTACACTTCCCATCATACCTGCTAAACCACAGGAAGACGGTCGACCAGATCAGAGAGACACCCAGACTTTGTGAGCAGCACATGGACGTTACCGGATGGGACCTGATCCTGCGAACGCGCCTTCTTCACTACTCCCTGTCTTCCTTCACACGTTGACTGTCAAAGATACACACCTTCACACACACACACTTTATTTAAAGCTGATTTGAGTTGTTTCTTATTCTATTTTTATATTTATGTGTGCCACTCCAGGCGGATGCAGCTTCACGTGAGCTTGTTGAAATATTAGTGCTCTTCCTCAGCATGAAGCTAAACACTATGAATGACTTCCAGTCTGCCTCGCTCTCGTACCACTGACCTCCTTAAGATGCCAACAGGTGTCCGTTACCTTAGGATCTTTCCTACACACACACAGACACACAACATATACATACATAGCAACACACACTACACTGAAAGCCATTTCTACACACACACACACACACACACACACTCTTCTGTAAGCATTTCTAGTACATTTTTTGTCTGTCACAGCGGTGTGTGAGGGGAGCTGCAGCCAAAGGACTCTTGAAACATTTCGGCTCCCTCTCCGCTCTGCTTGGACTGCTGAAACATTTCTGAATGATGATGGAAAAAACAGTTAAAGTATTAAAATGTTTTTTTTGTAAGACTTGTCACTGGTCGTCTGTTTGTGTGTGTTGTCTGATTCTAGTTTATTGCTCTGGTGTAGGAGGGGATGGAGTTTAAGTTTCTGGCAGCAGTAACAGTCATACTGTCTGTTTGGAGTGTATAGAGGAAGCGTAGTAGTTAGTGTAAAGAAAGTGAAAACTACATATTTTTAAACAGGTTTTTAGTAACTAAATTAAAAAGAAAAATTGCAGCTCCGGGAAGATCATGCTAATAAAAGTATTAAAAATGTTCAATGTAAAAATTAAGAATTTTTAGCGACTGTTGTAGCTCATTTTGTATCATTTCCTGTTAGTACAAACGATAAAGTACATTAAAGGTATAACAAGTAGGATTTATCAGTTGCTGTTTGTAAACGCAACATTCAAAGTTGGCCCCTCTTCCCGACTCAAAGTTTCTGGTGGTCCCACATGCTTACGATCTGGTAACTGGTCACTACGTTTTTATAGAGTCCCGCACCTCACACCCTACGCGCTGTTATTGGCTGGGGGCTACACGCCACTGCCCAAAGGTTGACGCCCAGAAACGTCCCAAACACAGCAAAATAAGAAAATACAGGCAGGGGGCAGGGTCTCTGCAGATACAGACACCACCACACACTTCTAGTGGGCCATAAGTGATGATTGAGAGGGATTATTTTTGTATGAGTCTATACATCATTTTTTAGGAAAATCCTACTCATTATACCTTTAACTTATTATATACAACAGCATTGTTAGTTATTTAGTTATGCCTTTTATTGTGTCAAGCATATACAAATGCTACCAAGCTCTTACATAAAAACATTACAATGCAAATGAAGAACTTTGTCTTCTGTCCCAAACTGAGAAAATACAATCTGTCTTCCTCTAACACTGCCAAAGTTCTTTGTAATCATAAAACCAGCAGGAGGCATCAAACACGACATTTTACTAAAAAGCATAGCTCTTAAACTTTATAACTTTTATTTAATCAAGCAGTTCATTGAACAGCAATTGAGTTATTGAATCATCTCACACAATGTCTTGATGTTTGAAGGTTCCCAGGACCACCAAGGTGTGACCTCCCAGATAGGATTGAATTGCTCTATTGTACACAATGAATATCAGTAGGTAGTTCATACTGTGTAGTATTTAGGATGAAATGTCTCTAATGTAGAACTGTAGAAACTGAAAGTCGGTTTGGAACAAAAACAAATCAGAAACGGACATTTATGAGCAAAATGTTGCTCATTTTGCAGAGTTGCAGATTGTCTGCCGACACACATGCATATTTTCCAGTAATACAGCAACATGTAGTGACTCTGTTTCTCCTCATCTCAGCCTTTAACTTTAACCAATCCATGTAGATGTGACATGATTTCTTTCTCTGTTCTCTAGCTTCTACTGACTGATTATGTGCAATCAATTATAAACATCCATGAAACAAATATTATGGTGTAAAGACCATAACAAATTTCAAGCACTCTCATCTCCTCACTCATGACTTCCCAAACACAAAGTTAAAAACAGTCAGCAGAGATGATTAAAAACAGCCCTGAATAGCTTGTGTGTTCTTGATTTACAATAATCTGAACCACTCAGGAATATTTCGGCTCCTTCATGAGTTCTTCAAGCACTTATAATAAACCACCATCAAAGCCGCTCACTTTTACAGGACCTTTTCTTGACAAATAGTGTAATCTTCCTCCCTTTTTTTCCAATCATAAGTCATGTCACTCCGTCCCCTCCTCTGACCGTCTGTGTGACACTGACAGAGGCCTCAGGCTGCAGCCGCAGTGATCTGTCACACAGGCTGGATTATCACAGCCGGGAAGAACTCCCGATTTTTCTCTTAAGTGCTTCATAGCACAGACCAGAGCTCTTTGTGGCTCTTTGTGGCTCTTTTCCAGTCCCCACATTCTTCTTTCCTACTTGTTTATCACCTAAATTAAGGATAATGTCATGTGTCAACACGTACACACACCAAAACCCCCTGATGTACGTGTCCTATCCATACCTCCACCCCTCTCTGATCTACATCCTTTCAGCCATCAAACATCCATACATGATTCCACCTTTTGCCACCCTGCATCAACCCACAGCAACCCAAACACACAACAATCACTGAATACCCCCTCCCCCCACCCCCACCCTGCCCCCATTCGGCCTGGAGCAGGAGGGGGGGTCAGGGGCCAGAGTGCAAACAGAGGTCAACAGGAAATGGCTGTTCTCCCTGGCACCCAGGTCCTGACCTCAGCACCCCTCCACTTTTCATTTCTCTTTGTCCCTCCACACACTCACTCCTAGGACATGTTGGTCAAGATGGGCCCCTCACTTTTACTCTCTCACCTCTCCACCCCTCTCTTTTTCACAACATGTCACACGTCTTGTAAAATAGTGCTTTTCTTTCAATCTAAACTGTTTCTACATCAGTATGATCTCTGAAGGCTGGAAGATTTACTCACTTTGTGGGACAACGTGGGTAAATTTTCGTTCTTATTATTATTAGTTGGAAATGTGGTCACATGTAAGACACATACAGTACACTGTCAATAATTCATGTTATGTTAAGTATGTTGCTTTAGACCAATATCCTGCCATCTGTTCTTAAACATAAGTCACTTACTTACTTAGACACCATTTTTTTCTAGGAAGCATTATAATATAAAGACAACTCATTTTAAAATTCCAACTTACAATTTACTTACGTTAGAGCCCAATTGATAACATTTGTGTGAAAACAAGACTAAGAGTCTACAGCCATGCTAGCAGCTCTGCGAGACTGTACTAAATGAGCTAAATGGTAACGACAGCATGCTCACAATGCTCACGATGACAATATTACCATGCTGATATTATTAAAATTCATCCAGAGGGGGACATAAACGTGTGTGCCAAATTTCATAGCAATCCATGTAACAGAGATCAAGACACTTCACTCAGTATTACAAATGTCAACCTCATGTTTGCACAAGATGAAAAATCAAAGTTGTTAGGATTCATCCTCTGGGCACCATGAATGTCTGTATAAAATTTCATGGCAACACATCTCATATTTGTTGAGATATGTCAGTCTGGACCAAAGTGGTGGTTGTAAAGTGTCCTGAGACACGTACTTACCTGGAGCCACGTCACCAGCATGGCTAGCTAAACATACGTCGATCGATATATCATTATCAGCTTTTTCTTAACTTTCAAACATCACAACCCTGTCTCCTAGAAATTACCTTCATACTAACAACTGTTAGTTGCAACAGCAAATACGTTCATTGAAAACATTTCCTCATTTGGCAATTTTCTTTCAAAACGTAACTGCCAAGTCACAAAATGTTGATCCTTAATGTGTCAGTAAAATGTTCACTGACGACATATATCTTTTCTTTTCCAACTTTTTTATTTTTTTTATGGTTCTGTATAAACACTTTGTGAAGAAAAGGTCAACAGTGACTTGAACCACAAGACAGTAGGAGTTAATATTTTTTAACATAAAACCAAAAACATGATCTTTCCCTGACCAAAGTGCTTTTGTTGCCTAAATCTAACCACACGCAACTCAGGATGTGGACCCCAGTCTCTGTGTCCTGTGTTTTATATTCCCACCATTCAGCCTGGCCATCTCCTGGAAACTTGCTGGCGATTTAAAAATGCAGCATTTCCCTCACTTGAAAAAACATTTCCAGAGAACTTAATCCAGGCATTAATTGCAACTTTCTACAAAATGCAATTGCCAAAACAAATTTCTGGTATATAAATGTAATTTCAATGAGATAGGGTTGAATATCACCATCAGTATGGGGCTTAAAAATCCAGGATCAGTCTGGCTCTACTTCGTAAACACAAATTCTTTATTCCTACAACAACTGAACCTGTTGATCTACTGAATGACGGTGAACTCCATTCATAATGTATGAGCATCACCACCTTTGAAAGAATATTTTTTCTCTCCAGCTATTTGAAAACAATGATCCTAAAATGTAAAATCCTGCAACATCACAACCCAGGCAGGGACCTTAGCAGAAAAATCAACAACGCATACTTTACTCTTACATCAGTGTACGTCCTCTCTCACACAGTATAATTCATAGCCATAGCCTCAGCTTATGATTGGTTCAGATAGATTGCCAGCCTTTTCTCTCACCAACACAGGCTCCATTAGACGGTGGGAATTACAGCTCATAAAAATCTGCCTTTTACGTTGACAAATGAGGAGGAGAGGGGGGAAAGTGGAGGGAGAAAGTGCTCGAATGTGTTTATGTGCATTGTGTTTCAATGTTTGTGTGCTGTGGTTAGAAGAGAGTGTTGCACAGAGAGGTGGAGGTACTGCAGTACAACCTCACAAATCAGAGGCGTGAGGTTGTGGCTGAGTTTTGAGGAAATGGCTGAAGTCAATAACACGTTTTTGTGGGAAAGGTATTTCATAAAATTCACATAAGTTGAAACATTTTGTTAAAATGACAACAGTGTGATTTTCATTTCAAATGAGCTCCACTGCAGCACTTGTACAGTGGGGCCCTGCGCAGGAAGTCTTCATATATATATATATATATATATATATATATATATATATACATATATATATTGCACCCAGTGTATTGCTACACTGTTTATAATGTCTCCATCATTTCGAGAGTCCTACTGGTTTGAATTTGACCATTTGGGCTATTGAAGCAAAATGAATACACATGTGTAATGTGAAAATGTGCACGCCTGCGTGTGTCAACGCATGAATATGTGTGAGCATAAATATGTACATTTTAACATAAAGTGTGTGTGTGTGTGTGTGTGTGTGGGTGGGAGGGAGGGGAGGGGGTAGCTCTGGTGGTCATTAATCATTCAATTACACACCTGTCAGAGTTCAGACAAGTGGGAGAGAGGGAGGGGGAGGGAGGGAGTAAAAGAAAGGGAGGGGGAGAGAAAGAGAAAGGAATGGAGGAATGCAGCGGGGAAATGAGGAAGAGCAGAGAGGAGCTGAATGACAGAGAGAAGGAATGAAAAAGGACCAGGAGGGATGAAAAGAGAAGGAGAATGGGCGAAAGTTTTATTGTGTTGTAGTGTGCGAACGAGCCGTGACAGAGGCAAGCTGTTGGATGGTGACAGCCTCCGAAAGGCCACAGTAAAGACAAAGACACTTACATGTATTATAGGGTGACAGATGAGGACAAGGCCGGGCGGCGCAGTAAAGATGCAGTCCAGGTCCACACTTCATCCACACTGATTTAAGAGGATAGCAGAGCTGAAAGTGAGGCAGTGCAAGGCATCTTTAGAGCATTTTAAGCACAATGTGAGTGTATGGTAATTATTACAACCAAGCTAAATTCATTTTGTTATTTTATGTCACATAATGTGTTTGTAATGGTTACATTTCTTTACATTTTCATCACATAATTTCATTACATAGTTAGGAGTATTATCATTACAGGGGCAGTAAAAGTAGCAAAACTGTTATATGAAAATACTCCATCGCAAGAAAAAGTACATAGGTATTATTATGTATGTGTAACTATTATGTAGTTAAAGTATCAAAAGTAAAAGTATTCATAATTCAGAGAAATGGCTTCCGTGAGTGTTATTCTATTAGATTTTATACTGTAATATTGTATTATTATTACAGATGCATTCATGTGTAAACAGTGTTTTACTGTCATGGTGGAGCTTATTTGAACTACTTTATAGTATACTGTCAGGTAGTTATACAACAATGTATTATAATCTTAATCTGTAAAGTAGCTGAAGCTGTCAAATAAATGTGGTGGAGTAACAAGTAAAATATTTAACTTTTTAATTGTACTGGAGTAGAAGTATATAAAGTAGCATAACATGACAATACTCAAGTACAAGTATCTCAAATTTGTACATAAGTACAGTACTTTAATAAATGAACTTAGTCACATTCAACAGTGTTATTCTGTTCTGATATTTTATATGTTTTTTGACATCATTTTCACCAAAAGCTGCATATTGTTCTTATTTATTAGTTTATTGACTCATAATAGTTTTTACAGTTATTTATGGACACTGAGGAAATCGTGCCATTGTTTGTTTGTACTGAATGTGGCTCTTTGTCTCCTATTTCTCCTTCTATACAGTGTATGTTTAAGTGTTTGTATATGCGAGCAGCCCACCACACTTAATCTTCTGTGTGTGTGTGTGTGTGTGTGTGTGTGTGTTGCAGTCTCCATGTTTAGCTGCAGTACCTCGACTGCCTCAGGCCACGGCCATCTGTGCCCCNTCATTTCACATACACACAAATACACACTCTCCTCTGCTCTTCTCTGTGGACCCCCTCCTCCACTGCCGCCACCGCTGCCATATATCTAATTTATGGACGTGGTGAGTGCGTTACACACACTCATGTATGCATAATATATCACATGTGTGAAAGAACTGTGTGTGGGAGAGCGAGTGTGTGACAAGATGTATTGGCCGGTATAGTTTTGACCACAACTCCTCCCTCAATGCTTCCCTAAATTTTTACTGTGTGTGTTTATGTGTGTGTGTGTGTATGTGTGTGTGTGTGTGTGTGTGTGTATGTGTGTGTGTGTGTGTGTGTGTGGGTGCCCAATAAACGTGTGATCCAGCATGTATCACTGTGATTCTTTCTTTTCCACCAGATCTGACATCACTGATAAAGTGTGAGAAGAGAAAGGGAATGTGTGTGTGTGTGTGTGTGTAAAGGCCCAGCTGTTTCTGAGCTTGACATCCACATGCAGGCAGAATGCCAGATGTCTCATTAGGCAAATTTGATTGGCTCGGTCATTTAGAATGCAGCGATGATACGGTTCCATATGTGTGTGTACATGAAGCTGTGTGTATGTGTGTGTGTGTGTGTGTACATTTACATAAGAGGCCCCCCATAAGTATTTACATGTGTACATGCCCAATGTATGTGCATTCATTAACTATTTCAGTAACATTTGAATTGTAATGACAGAAAAAAATAACTACATAATAACTACAATAAAATTGGTATCACAGGACATTGTACTGGAAATTACAAGAAAAAAATTAACTAATAATCAAGTAAAATAGATGAAGTGGCAAGTTGTTGCACTGAAATGTTGCTACTTCACTTCCTACAAACACTTCAACTGCCTCTTCAGCTCCTTTTTGTGTCTACAGCTGCTTTAACTTTTTTAACTGCTTCAACTTTAACTTCCACTAAAACTGCTTTAAGTGCATCAGCCTTCACTTTACCTCCTTTAAGTTCAACTGCCACTTCAACTCCTTTAACTATTAACATTTCAACTGCACTCCAGCGCTTCCACTTAAACTGCTCCTTCATCTGTTTTCAGATTCAGAGTTCTCTGTCACTTCTGCTACTTGAGTCCTTCAACCTCAACTGCCACTTCAACTTCTTAAGGTGCTCACCCTGCAACTGCACCTCAATTTCTATAAGTGCTTCAACTTCAGTCACTACTTTAACACCTTTTATTGCTTTAACCTCTACTGTCGCTTCAACTGCATATGCTTACACTTCAACTGGAACTTGAAATTGTTAACCTTCAACTTCAACTGCCACTTCAACTTCTTAAAGTGCTCATTATTCAGCTGTTCAATTAAATTTAAGCGTTTCATCTTGATCTGCACCTTTACTTATACTCCCTTATAAGTGCCTCTGCTTGTTTAACTTCCTCAGTTGCTTTCACCGCCACTTCAATTATTTTCAGTTTTTCAACCTCACCTGCCAGTTTATCTCCCCTCCATGCAAACTTTATTTAAACAGCACCTTTCATACAAGAAATTCAGCTCAAATTGCTTCTCAAAAAGAAAAGGAACAAATAAATGAGCAGGCAAAATATATTTAAAAAGAGGAAGGAAGTAAAATAAGAAACATGCCACATCAACTCTTTTACAACAAGTGTTTTAACTTCTATTACTGCTTTAAGTGCTTAAACTTCAAATACTTTAACAACTTTCAGTGCCTCAGCTTTACCTGCCACTTAATTGATTTAATTTCAACTATTACTGCAACACCTTTACATGCTTTACTTCTGGCCACTTCACCTCTTAAATTCTTTATGCTTCAACTGTCATTTCAAATTCTATCAGTGCTAACTTGAAGAACTTTTAAGAGCCTCAACCTCAACTGCTCACTCAACTCCTTTCAGTGTTCAGCTGCTATTTCTTTATCTCGTACGTGCAATCGGTGCTTTAACTTAAACTGCTACTTCAACTCCTTTTAGTGCTTAGACCTATCCAGCTATTAACTTCTTTAACTGTTTCAATTTGAACTTCAAAGCAGCCTTAAACCCACAACACATGTTCAATATTTTCAGTAATGTATGGGTCGTTTTGTGTGTGTGTGTGTGTTCCCCAGTACAAATACAGTGCTACCTTATTCCATCAATTCAAAATCAAACCTGTTCATATTCTGCAAACTGTAAATAAAACACTTAAAGAATGTAAAAGCTGCACCTCTCACAGGAGGTTTAATGCTGCCCTCTAGTGGTCCAATGGGGATTTGGAATTTCTCGTGAGGCACTAAGTGAGCTCGTCTTTGTAAAGTCCTGATAAATAAACTTACAAAGAAGGAACAGTGCATAAATAAAAGGCAAAAGCTCATGGGGTAGTTGACCAACATTATATTTAGTCTTGGTGAATAGGAAAGTAGCTTCACAGAGTTAGGGAAGAACAGAAACAACACAAAGGACATTCCCTTGCAGTAAAAAGCTTTCTAGCACTTGAAGAAGGGTACCGTGACATCAGGCAAAAAAGGTGGAGATTATTTTAAGATTAATTTATTGATTTTCTGGCCAATCTGGGGGCAGAAGAACTCCACTTCAAGCAGAAAAGACCACATAATTAATGTGTTATGGCTAACATGTTAGCAAACAGCTTACGACTTACACATCCGACAGACACAGAGCAATATTAGCATTAATTTGGAGTTGTGTTTCCGTCCATTTGATCAATGTAATTCCAACATTTACTCTCCTTTTAGCTCTGTTTTGGTCTCCACCAGCTCCTGAGGGAAATATCTGGCTCGTTAGCAGTTAAATGCTCCGCTGTGTTCACCTGCTAGTTGCTGCCCTGAAGCTTTTTCATGGTTGATGAGAGCGGTGAAAATGAACCTGTTGGTCTTGTCTGGTCGTTCAACAACACTTGCCACCATTTTATGCCAAGTGCTTTTATTGATTTACTCTTTCAGCACTTTCATATTAATATATTTACAAATCACAAAATGACATTAGGTTAAATTAATTAGTACGGGGCCCCGAGAGCTCAATGCACAGCAACTTAAGAAAACACATGCAAATACACAAAACACAAGCAGATTAAGAAAACATCTTCATCAATTTGACAACACATGTGCAGCATTTAGAAAACGTGCTGCAAATACAAAAAGACTGCAAGTGGCCCAGGCGACAACAGGAACTGTGGAAACTGTTTTCCGGGCACAATAAAAAGTGATGAACCCGACCGGACACAGCTGGGACATGTTTGTTGTTGCCACTGTTTGTGACTCATTTCAGCTATTTGTGGCATTGGAAAATGTGCTAAAATTTATTTAAAAGTTTATGTTTGTTTATTTTAAAATTGTGATCGCATGATTCAGACATTATTGCTAGATATCTTGCAGCATTTTTGTATTTGCAGCTCGTTTTTGTATTTGCAGCGTTTTTATATTTGCAGTGCGTTTTCTAAAGGCTGCGCATGTCTTCACATTGATGAAGGTGTTTTCTTAATTTGCCTGCGTTTTGTGTATTTGCATGTGTTTTCTTAAGTTGCTGTGTGTTGAGCTCTCAGGGCCACTGTATATTAGCATGTAAAAGAATTGCAACTTTGCACCCTAAATAATATAAGCCTCCAAATATGAGCTTTATCAGTGCCCTGGTCAGGAGAATCTATTTGATAAAACAATAAGGTGTGACTGATCTCCTGCATCAAATAACATCTAAGCTTGCTTATGTTTACCACATTTCTAAGGAAATGGTGGATTGACAGTTGATGACTGGTATGACCCATTGAGAAAATATTGAGGTAATTTGACCTTCTCTAATTGGCCAAAAATGTATGGCTGCCATTCTTCGCTTCTCAGGTCCATTCTTCTCTCCATCACAATCCTCTGTGGTCCTCTTCTCCTACTGCACAAAGAGTCTGTCTGTCTTCCTGTTTGCTCCTTATTACGTCTTGCTGATTACAGTCTGATGCTGGAGGGGACGTCTGCGATTCGTCCTCAGCTCCTCGTCCATTCCTCGTCTCTTCCTTCAGCGGCTGCAGAGGGTCTTTGGTGCTTTCTGTCTGCTGCTGTGATTCATCAACAACAACAGAATTAGATTCTTTCCCACTTTCCTCTTTACTCCTAGTTTCTGTCTCAGAGTTCTGCGTGCTCCTCTCCCGGCATGCCTGCCTGCGAATGGTCCGTCTGTGATTGCTGCGGCGTGATTGGTTGCAGTGCAGGGTGCGCCTGCGATGCCATTGGTTAAGAGAGTGCTGGGCTTCGACACTGAGCTGACGGGCGGCCAATCGTGGCTGGAAGCTGCTGATGTAGTAAAGAGAGGCGTATAGAGTTGTAAGGTAGTAGCCACCTGTTGATAAGGGGGATGCAGAAAGGGAGACGGTCTGTGACTTGTAATTATAATTAAACAGAACTTAAATCTCTGTAATCAGTGGGAAACCACTGACTAAATGATCACAGTTGGGAGTCAAACTCACACCTCTATTTGGAGACGATAACTGAGTTGCTATTCGTAGATCCATCACTTTAGGGTGATCAGTTTAGGGCATAAAGTCCTTCCTAAATTTGAAGTGACCGCAAGCTAGTTCCAAACTAGTGATTTACTTAATCTGGTTGCTTAAAAATTAAGCAATGTATCAGCAAGGAAATGTAGGTATGACTTTGTTTAATTTGTACATGCATACATAGAGAAATATGTGTGTTTTGGAGTTAGTAGTATTCATGCAGTTTAGAATGAGTGGTAAACATCCAATTATGCTAATCTAGCTAACGTTATTTGGTTTAACTAAGCGTTATTGGCATATTTTGTAATTTGAGGTAAAGGTGAAAATATTTAGTTAGAGCTAATCTCTATGTGAGGACTAGTTTGTGTGGTGCAACCTGTTTTAATTTGATGTGTAAATCTCCACTTAGTAAACACTTACAGTTATAACTAGGCTAGGTGAACTTACAAAGTGCTGGTGCAACCAGGTCCAGGAAACCTGGCAACTATTGAATCAGCCAACCTGTCCACTACAGTGTGTTTGATTGTATCTGCCTTACCCTCTCCCTGTAGCTGTGTGGGGTCCAGCAGCTCCATCATGTAGTCTGTGTCTAGCTGTAAGGTGACCACGTCGCTACGGAGCAGCACCCATGTCAGACAGGGCAGGAAATCATCTGCTCCAAACACTGTACCTGCAGGAGAACAGAGGAGACTGTGAATTTAAAGGGTAAGTAACAGACAAACAAGGTGCCAGTCCAGATACAGCTAGAGACAAACAGAGCTAGAGACGTAATAAACGTTACCTGAGCTAGCATTAGCGCTCATGCTGTGATAGATGCTCTTGCAGACTTTGAGCAGGATCTGGACCTTCTTGTTCGGGGAGTAGGCCTCATGCATACTAGTCCACCTCTGCTGGATCCGCTCCAGGGTGACAGAGTCGGGAACTCCAACTCCCGCCGACCCCCCTAGCTCCTCCATCCCCTTCTTTTCCAGCACACGCAGGTTGCTCTGGAGGCGCTCGAAGCTGCTGTCATCGGTCCGGGAGGCATGAATGCAGGAGTAGAGGTGTGCGGAGACGGGCTTCAGAGCCACCTTGTGGAGGGAAAGCTCTACCAGAGAGTCTATAGGAGGGTCAAAGAAATTAGAGGAGCACTAAACATTGATCTACTCAGTTGCAATATAATAACACATTCTGTCAGTTATTTTAACAAACACTTAATTGAAATGTAAATTTTTATTAGTCTTTTGTCAAACTTCACCGTCAGCTCACTCACCGATCTCAGAGTCATTCATGTCTGTAATGCTGTCCAACAACGCCTGGATTTCTGGATAGTCCAACAGTGTCTCCCTCAGTGACGTGAGCAATGACCTCACTTCCTGTAAGAACTCGGACCCCCTGACCCCATCGGGATCAGCCCCTCTCTTCAGTGTTGTCTCCACAAATCCTTTCACAGCCTCTGCAAGCGCCCCACCTTTCCGCTCGCTCAGCTCCTGCACACGATTGGTTAGTCTTTTCTTCTGACACACCAGCCCACCGAGAACCTGACCCACCGCTGAGAGACGATGTATGACCTTGTCAGCCAACCGGTGTGCTGACTGGTGGTGTGGGGTAGGGCTCGCCGTTTGGGACTCCTGCTCTTCCTCTATGCTGCTGATTGACAGCGAGTCGAGCTCCAGCGACGGGGGGTGGAGCAAAGAGTTAGGCCTGGGCGGGGGCAGCCAGACTCCATCTTCGATCCAGGACACCCTGTGAGGAGACTGAGGCACGGGGCTGCCATGCTGCTGCAGCTCAAACACTGCACTATTTAAACTTCCAGGGGTGGAGGGAGTGGATGGAGGAAGGCTCCCCGTGCTCGCTCTGTGAGGGGGGCTGGTGGCAGAATCTCTGCTGGGCCTCCTGAGAACCACCCCTGCTGGAGCAACTGCTGTTGATGGGGTTGGGGGGCAATGTGGTGAATCAGCTGACTTGGCTCTGATTAGACCTGGACAAGGAACACATGGATTATGAACACCATGTTGGCAATGAATTCAACTGGACCCACTTTAAAATCACTTAATGAGTGAGTTTGCCTTTGTGTTTATAGGGTATAAGTTCTTTGTTCCACCTACCCCTAGTAGATTTAGCCACGCAGACAGTTTTAATCTGCTATGGCTTTAAGATATCCATCAGATATCTGCATTAAAAATATTACTTCCTATTGAATAGATAGTCCCTATTAAAGGTTCAACAAATCTAAAGTCTCTATGCTATATAAATATCAAGCTACAGCCTCCTGTATACCACCAGTGCAGGAGGTTAGCTTAGCATAAAGACTGGAAGCAGGGGGAAACAGCTAGCCTGGCTCTGTCCAAAGGTAACTAAATCCACCCACCAGCACCTTGATAGTTCACTAGTTAACAGGTTATATCTTGTTTGTTTAATTTGCACACAAACAATGTAAATGTAAAATGTAAAAACAACAAGTTGTGGTTTTGTGGAAACTTCAGCGCCCAGCCAAGAAATAGTCCGGGACATAACCCCCCCATAAAACCACAAGATGTCGTTTTTACACTTGGATTGGGGTATGGATTAAACAAATGAGATATAACCTGGTAATCAGTGAGCTTTAGATGTGCAGATTTTTTAACCTCAGACAGAGCCAGGCTAACTGTCTCTTGGCTGTAGCTCCATATTTAACAGAGAGACAAGAGAGTGGTATCAATCTTCTTATCCAACTCTTGCCAAGAAAGCAAATAAGCGTCCCAAAATGTCAAACTATTCCTTCAAACTGATGACAGTAAGGTCTGTGGTCTGTGTTGTTTCTGAAAAAACACGTTGTTGAGTTTTTCTGATTATTTTTAAAGAGTTTTGGATCTCATAAACTGGCAATGTAGGAACAGATATCTCCAAACCTGGGAAAGTGAAATTAAAACTACATTGTCAAACATCACTACAGGCAATTGAGAAAGTATGTTTTTGGCCCTTTAAAGTGGGAGCAAATTTCTAAATAAATTCCTAATTCATGTATAGAAGTAACAAGTCCTCACCAGAACTCTCCATACTGGAAGTAGAGAGATCCTGGTCCAACGAGATGGCTCGTTTACTTTGTAACCCCGCCCCCGCCCATGTTCTGGTGGTGCTGAGGCGTCGCTCTCGTCTGTAATTTGATGGCTGTGTGGGGCGCTGTACAGTGGACGCCCTGTGGGTCAGCCACTCATCCCCATGTTCACGAAGGTAGAGGGGATTGATTATACACAGGGCCCCGTTGGTGGAAGTCAGCTAAGAAAACACCCACACAAACACAGTGAAGAAATAGGATGGTGTAACACACTGTTCACCACAAAAAATAAGTCAAATACGAAATAAGCTTCAACTCAATGTAAGCCTCTAACTTTAAAGCAGTATTAATTGCTTTTTTGGCCACTTGGGGGCAGCAGAACAAGCTGTAAACACAACAACAACATATTATCACCTTTATCCTGAAGGCATTAGCAAGCAGTTGCCTATTTACACACCCAGCAGACAAGGAGCAATATTATCAATCATTTGGAGTCGTGTTTCTGGCTAATATTCATACTCCTTTTAGCGCTGTTTTGCCAACTCAGAGAAAAATATCTGGCTCTTTAGCTGCCAAATGCTCCACTGTGTTCACTAAAGACAAAGTTAGTTGCAAGCTTTGTGTGGGTGCTGTTTTATGCAGGGTAGGTAGTGTTCAGCCAGTTTATCAGAGCTTTTTTGCTGCCTGCTGCTGCTGAAAATGATGCTCATGAGCCAGAAAAAAAATACAAAATGAGCTTAAAAATGCTTCATAGAGCCGAGGAAACACTATGATCGACTCCTTTCATATTACACATAGTCATTTGATCCATTGTTAATACAACAATATTGATTAGTGCAGCTTTAAGGTTCAATACCTTAAAGCTGCACTAATCAATATTGTTGTATTAACAATGCTGCTCACTTGCAAACACAAGGAAATAAGGAAGTTGTTTCCCTTGTGAGCACACACTCTTATACAGTATATTACCACCGCCTGTGCTTTTACACACACAAACACCTGTATGCACACCCACACCCACACACACACACACACACACAGTATATACCTGTATCGAGCACATGACGCTGCTTGGCTCCCTGTGGGTCATTTCATCAGTCTGGTGGTCTGGCGGCGTGCAGAGCCAAGTGTCTGCATTAGAGAGGTTTTATAAATAAGACAGTTCTGGAAAATATCTTTCTGGTTTTGTGTTTGAAACGTAGTTTCTGGGAAAGGATGTGAGAAAGTCACACAGACGGAGAAACTCACTGGGTTCCAGTTGAGAGAGACGATCTTTGTTCTTCTCAGTTACACTGTAGATCCAGCGGGGAATGGAAAGACAAACAGCCAACACATCCCTGACACGGGAGGAGGAAGAGATGACCGAGATGAAATAAATGTGTTAAATAGACGGAGTCAAGAGGTTTGCACAGACCTTGAAATGTCCACAGTTCTGTCAATGTCCAAGCAGTTACTGATTAGACTTTCAACTGAATTTAAAATATTAGGATGGAGTTAGGATGTTTACAAGGTTAGGACTAGAAAAACACACGTTAACTGTGGGCTTATTTGCTCGTTAGCTCTAACATATATTGTAATATGGCTGTTCTTTATGTAATTGCTAATAAAATGTCAGAGAAATATAATTTGAATCACACACAACAAATAAAAAAGGTATTAGTGACACAGCAGGTCCTTACCTGGTCAGAGAGTAGAAGAGCACTAGCTGAGCCAAGTCAGAGAAAGAAAAACGAGACTCAGACAGCTGGAGGACTGACAGAGAAACAGAGAAAGAGTGGGCACAATTAGCGTCATGTTCTGTTGAAAAAATGCATTCCTGGAAACACACTGAAGCTTGAACCAGAAAGATTAAACGGGGACTTCTAAAGAAAGCCAGTGTGACCATTTCAGCATTTGCATTTTCACAGTAACGTCACCAGCTATTAAGTCTGTTATTTTCCGATACTATGTGGTTTCTAATGCTGAGCAGGTTGCTTCAGATCTGAAGGGTCACTTGTTTCTTCAGCCTGTGATTTTAGGTTTACTGCATGCATCTGCAGAGCAGTATAAGAGGCACTAATAGCTTCTAATTAGTAACTGAAAGGGAGTTCACAGCTTAAGGAACCAGTATTTTCAGTTTTGTTTTGTTTTTTAAATCTTTTTAAAACCAGTCTTTTCAGTTTGAGAGCGACCAGGAAGTGTGTATCTGATCACCTGCTCTCACCTGTTCAACAGCAGACAGTATAACTACCTAACATATGGCGTTACCGGGTTACTGCAATCAGTCTACAGTCACTTCGGTAAATGTAATGATTCATAGCGTGACCAATAAACTGACAAAGTGACAACACACACACAAAGAGAAAGAGAAAGAAGCAGGTGTTTGCATGCAGTTGGTTCATACCTGTGTCTGTGCTTTTGATGTTATAGTCAAGGACAGCTTCATTCTCTCCACCGGCAGACACACACAGCAGGCTGGGCTGAGACGTGGTAGAGTCCCGCACAACCAGGAAACTCTGGAGGGAGACACACACAGAGTGACTCATTTCAGTATGTGAAGTGTTGCGGAAGCTTGTTGAGCAGGAAGTCGTTTTCTCTTGAATATTCACAAAGCTACACAGCGTGGCTCCATGGCAACCAGGCAGCAAGGAGGGAAACACTGACGATTTCAAGCAGTGTGGAAAAGAAAATGTGTCACTGTTTCTGTGACAAGACTGGATTGATTTGATCTTGGAAATGGTGACAGGTCGTAACCAAACTGAAAGTTGCATAAACAACAAAGTTCCCAGAGTTCATAAGTGCTGATAAGTGCTGCAGAGCTCTTTGCCCACTCATAAAGCTCATATGACTCTATAGAGGCCGTTAAAACTGTCTGAGTGTGGACCCACGTTGGCTCAGGACCCTTCACCTTTTTCACAGTTTGCTGTGTTACAGTTGTTTCTTTTCCAAACGTATTTAAAATAAAAACTGAAACACACGCATACATACATTTACATAGAGTCAAAGCTTTGAGTCCTCTTGATAATGTTCCTATAAACTTTTCACAGCAGGATTTGATCCATCTTCAAGACCATCTGCTGATGAAAACTGTGTGATACAATTAAAAGCTATGAAAAAAGCTTGTGAATAAGTGGACCTTGAGTGGAGATTGTTTAATCAAGTGACTATTTCCAATGCCAAGAATGAACTTTGATGTTTCGGATTTTTTGGTCAGTTTCTCTGAGTCTTCCATACAGATGGAAGGTCTCAAACTCAGCTCTGTCCAGCATTACTCAACCATACCCAACATTACTGAAAATCATCCCCACAGCATTACATACTACCATGGCTGACCATAGAGATGGCGACCAGGAGGTGAGCAGTACCTACTGGTTAGCCATGCTAAGAATTTTAAATTGTCCAAAACTTTTTACCTGCAAAACTAATTCCGTCATCCTCAGCTGTACTTTGTGTTTAGGGCTAATTAGCAAATGTTATATTATATATACATAATGATTATTACTCTCAGAATCTGTCACATGCTATTGCCAAACTCCAGCTGTCTCTGAATGAGCAGCCTCTCTATCACAAAGGCCTGACTTATGCAGCACTGCAAACAGAGTTGGCGATCTGGATTTCAATTTGTAATATATCTGCAAAAATTTCCATGCACCAATTAGAGTTTAGCAACATTTAAATCAAAGTCAGATGACAGTTAGTGGGTGGTGCTTACGCTGCCAATTAAAGCTGACCCACACAGTCCTGATGTAGCAGTTTTTTGCTTTGTTTAAAAGTTAAGTGGTCTGAATATCTTCAGTGTCAGTGTATTTATTTATAATGTATCATTTTCCATTGTAGATAAGACATAAAGAAAACATAAAACATCAACTGAACAGCCACAATTGTAATTCCAGTCATTGCTTTTTTGCACTGATAACTTTGCTTTAACTGCGTAGATGTTCTCTTTGTTCTCAGACTGTAGGTCTGATCGCATTGCCTTCTTTGGGAGCAGCGACTACAACAGAATAGACAGTGGGTTGAGACATAATTAACTCGGGTAAAACAAAGCACATGCACACCCAAGGACATCATACCAATGGCTCAGTCATGTAGTTACATCACCACAACTGAATTCAGAGGTGTTCTCACACCAACATCAGCACACATTTATACACACACACACAGGAAGTGGCTTTCATGCTCAGTGTGCACAGAAATAGAGATCAAGTTCACTTCAAGTCACCGAACTTCAAACACGTACATGGACACAAGGCAGGGCAGCGGAGATGTTATATGATCAAATATTCTGTTGATTCATGACGGCAACATTTAGTCACTCATGCATTTTTTCAAGCAGAAAGGAACAAATTAATGAACTTTTGTTTTCATATCAACAAAATCAGCTGGCCTACAACCACCATGGGGTACAGTGTGTCACAAAGTTACTTAGTGTTATCTTAGCTTCTCTGTGAGAGTTTCTGCAGTAAAAAACAAACACTCCTTTCCTTCCCCACGACCAAATACTCACATGTCAGTCACTTGTTGCAGCCAGTTAGAGTTTTGCATTTGTAGTCTTTTAAGTAACAAACATGTCCTTTAACATATTTTTCTGACCTACTCACATGCTGTCTTTAGCTCAGGCGTATCCATTTTGTAATGTCATTTCCCTGACATGCACACGTTTTAATTCAACACTACTTCTGCATTCAGCCCCAAAAGAAGTGTTTGTTGTGTTATTGGATGCCAAATAAAAAAAGGAACTACTTTTGTGCCGCAGAGATGTGCATGTCAGTGTTCAATCCAGCTAAGAATACCACTGTTGTTACAGACAATGTAAATTTTTAATTTGCATGAGATTTTCTTTTAAATAGGCAGAGAAAGATCACCTGTCCAACTCTGTAAGTCACCAGAGCTGAAAGGAAATATATTCTTTCACTCCCTTTTATTGTTATTGTTTTGTTATATGTTAAAATGGAGCCAGTGAACAAAGTCCAAGAGCACTGGCCCATTTAGGATCAGCTGATCAGAGTTTAGTGATGATATAAATTTGGGATTTTTGTCATAATAATACTGTATGCTTCAGGCAAAATCTGGGACTCATTGCATTGTGATAAAAATATAACCAGCGTGGAGGCTTTAGGAGCTTTAGGAGAATTATTTATTATTGGAGGAGATGCCTGAGGTCAAGATTTATACCCCATTCACTAGATAAAGTTTAAAGGGCATTTTTAATGTTTGGAGATGCCAAGAACTTCCTTGAATGTGTGGATCAGTAATCTGACTAACTTTAATGAATTCTCTAAACAAGTAAAACAGCATTAGATGTAAGAGTCCTTGATTGATGGATTTCTGCAGCTCACCCCGGCAGGTGTTCCACAGACAGCAGCTCGGGCCCCCTCTCTATCCCAGGGTGCCGCGGGGCACCAGGCCTCCTGACAGCCCCTCAGCTGCTCCAGCAGCGACAGTTTCCTCCTGCTGCTCCTCCACGGGATGGCTGTGGTCCCATTAACTGAACTGTGAACCGCCCTGGACACAAACATATGGACACGTTTAGGTGCATGTACAACCGCCTGCATGCATGCACATAAACAACAGCTCAGAGTGTAAGTCACAGGTAGACAACCTGGCAACAAAAAAGCTCGCCTTCATGCTCTATGATGGAGACAAAATGAAGGTTAAAATGATGATTTTTCTGGTGGAAGTTTGGAGTTTTGTGTAAGATTTGGCTTTTTGAACATTGATTTTTAATAATCAGACAGAAAACTCAATAGAATTTTATAAAAAGAACACAAGAAAACACAAAGCTTATTTGTGGTTTGAAAATGGTTGATACTTACATGTGTTGGTCTGGCTCAGTTAGTTCATGTAGTTTCTCTCCT
This sequence comes from Oplegnathus fasciatus, assembly GCA_003416845.1. Classification (NCBI taxonomy): domain Eukaryota; kingdom Metazoa; phylum Chordata; class Actinopteri; order Centrarchiformes; family Oplegnathidae; genus Oplegnathus; species Oplegnathus fasciatus. The sequence continues at coordinate 277,803 of NTHP01000072.1, read as the reverse complement.
CTACACTATCAGGGCATCTCGCCACATGTTGCAATCTTCTCTCTGCGCGGCACAAAATGTTGCTTAAGAGCTCAAAATACAGGGGTAAAAAAGGAAGCTCAGATGGTCCTCAGAAATACATCCTCAAGACGTTTCCTGGTGTGATGTAGAGAATATTTTGTCCTTCAAAATTCAAGTAACTGTTGTACGACTGCCACGTTTGCCTTCTCCTGTCACCCGCGCATGCTGGCCTTTAACGCACTTTCAATTTTCATGTGAAACTGTTCAGCTGATCTTTCACCACGGCACCTTCTTCACCCTCCCCTCTCTCCCCCCCGAAGTCTACATGTGGTTAACCCAGCTCTGAGCACAGTGTGAACAGTGAAAAGACACTGCATGTTCTCTCAAGAGCTACATGTGCCTATTTTTTCTTTCTGTAGCACCGTCTCTGTCTTCTGCTCAGAAATGATGAACAGTAAAAACTTCAAAGTTGTCCTGACGATGCTTCACCACAACTCTGAGATTATCTGTGCTCTTAAGTGTTACAGATTTTATCTTGCAGCTGTGAAAGAAATGCACACACAGATGCATTCAGATGATTATACAGAAAAATGAGTACAGTAGTAGAACAGGGGCTGGGTTTCTTGTCTACACAGGGGGTTTTCATATCTCATGTTCACGCAGGTTGGTTTGCTGGCTGTCCAATAGTCCTGCCTGTCACGGAAACCGCAGCTAAAGGTGTTTTTGGTTGGTCAACATTTCCGTGGCAAGAAGACTCACAGTCATCCTGTTACATGAAGCATGTTCCACTTTCTGTTTAAACCATTTTCCTGGCAATGACCAAGATGGCTGGCATCAATGAAGCCAAACCAGAGCCCAACACCAGCTAATAACCTGAGGAGTGTTGGCCCGCAGAATGATCACTTTTGTCCTGTCAAAATGAGTACAAAATGGTATTAGCTAAACGTTTTAATTACAGGTCTTCATCTCTGCTTTTTATTGATCTATTTTTGCCATTTTTATTTAGCTTACTTTGTAAGACCATTCTTAACAAGTGTAGGATCTGAAGAGTAGCACACTTTTGTCGCTCTAGTTTTTAGCCATGCTAGTGGCATGGCTCTATGGATGGCAATGGTCAGTCAGTCGGTCCACCACTTTGGTCCAAATATCTCGACAACTATTAGATGAAATGCCATGAAATTCTGTACAGACATTCATGGTTCTCAGTCAAAGTATCCTACTGATTGTGGTGATCCTGAACTTTCCTCTAGTGCTAACATGAGGTTATCATTTGTGATTTTTAGTGAAATGTTTTACAAACTATTTGACTTGATTAATAACCTGCAAAACCAATGACTTTCCTATCATCATCAGCTGTACTTTGTGTTTAGTGCTAATTAGCAAATGTTAGCATGCTAACATGCTAAACTAATATGGTGAACATGGTAAACGTTATACCTTTTAGCTTTGTCATCGTGAGCATGTTAGCATACCGGCTTTAACATTTAGCTCACAGTAATGCTAAGCTAAGTACAGCCTTACAGAGCCGCTAGCACGGCTTAGACCCTCAGTCTTGTTTCTTTATCGGATTTATATTACAACCAGTTACACTACATACTATTTTCTCAATCAGCTTCTTACTGTTAGTGATGCTGTCCTACATGAAAACAAACATGTCTGCCAAAGTTGGAACAGTTTTAGTTTTTTCTTGAGATGTCTGTATTTGTGATTTCTTGCTTTTCTGGGTGGTTTAAAGTGGGCAGGACGGGTGATGTCATTTATTTTGGTGCACCAACCAGAGTTCAGCAACATTTGAATCCAACCGTGCTAACGACTGTATAAACAGTTTATGTTGCCAACAGTGATGAGGCTGTTTCCGTATGTTTCCAGACTGCTGTCAGTCAAATGTGATAAAACTAAAACCGCACAGTCCTGATGATGTAAATTAGCTGATTTTTTCCCCCAAACTTTAACTTTTATTGTAGCTTATTTAGTCATGAATATTTAATGTTACAGAGAAATATCTAGGATTTGAAACCAAGCTTTCAGGGGCTCTAAAGTATACAGTACATCCAGCTATTCTTATTGGTCTTTCGAATTTTACTAATAGCACACATAATCAACTACAAAGACTTAACTGAACTAACTCAGGTTTGATATCCTGTATTATTCAGTGTTTTTTTTGTGGACCATCACAATGTGGCATAACTTCATGGCAGCTTATCCTGTAGTCACTTGGTACATTTGTACAAGGACATATGGATGTATGTGGTTGAGCAAATGTTGGCATAGCTTATAATCCAGTGTCCAATGAGTTTCTACAAAGATTCAGATTTGCTACCAACTAAAGCCTGAAAAATGACCAGAGTTGAATCAACTCCTCTCTGACACAGTCTCAACAAAAGCGAACATTATCATCTTTACAAAGGTTCAGTTTATTGCAGGATTTTTGTATTAGTTTCCATTATTTTGTACAGATGGTCATGTAATTGTGTCCAGCCCATGAATTTTTGATTTCATGATGTAACAATTCATGCTTTTTCAGATAACCCAAATACTTTCCTACAAAACAGCATCTTCTTGTATTTCATTACACATTATTTTAGCAATTCTTGCCTGTTTATCCTTCTTGTGTGTCTGCAGCACTTTATCTATCCCCAAAGATTTAAAAGGCAAAATTAACTTAGGCTCTGACTGTAGGGAGAGCAAAGTTATTTTGTGCATCATGTACAGTCTGTTGTCCCATGAACATCTGAGGACATTGTGTTAAAAGAAATTACAGAGCAGAAGGTTAACATGAAAAACACCATTAATCTAAAACATTTTAAAAGTTCCACAGAAGCAAATATCCTGTTGTTATATTTACAGATACCTCAGTTCACCTATCAGGAAGTTCATTTGGTGATGTGTTTGATACTTGAGGTCGTTGACCTATCAGGCCAACAGATTTCGGCTTGGAGGAAAAGATGACAGATAGAATACACACTAGCCTGATAATCTTTAGAGGAAGCTTAAACTGAAGTCAGATAGTGGCCCAAATCACTCCATCAGAGGTGTTCAATAGTTGGTTTGGAGACAATATTGTGGCTTGTCCTATAATGCAGCAAAGTCATGATCACACAGCCGAGGTTTTAGAGATTAACCACCTTCCACACTCTGAGATCTGCAAGCACGTGTTGCTGATTTGTAGATATACTTGAACAATGCCACCGTCTACTGCAGTAAACTCTGCCCATGCATAGAGTTAACTGCCTCAGAAAGAAATATACAGCTGAGACAGGTGTGAGTTAATGCAAAACAATTAGGAAAGTAGATTAATGTCAGTAAAGTGCAAATAGCTGATATAAACAGAAGATGTCCTCCGAGCTTGTTCAGAAGAATTAAAATGTCCGCAGATGGAAAATGAGAGTGTGACAGACACCCATCAAAGCTTCACTTCCAAACAAAAACCCTGATATCATAATCTGCTAACTCCAAACTGTGACACCACTACAGGAGCTTTTCTTAAAAAGGGAGCTTTTTCATTAATTACTCTTCCTTTTTGGGCTCCGGTGCCACTGATGCAGAGCTCGCTTTGGCTGCAGCTCCTTTGCTCTCGCCGTCCTTCTCTTTCCCGTCCTGACTGTCGATCCTGGCGTGCTCCCGCTTCACCAATTCTTCCAGCTCTGCCTGCAGAGGAGTGAAGGCAAAACAAGGGGTTTAATAGGGTAAATGCACAGAGACACCGAGGACAGGCTGGTGAACAGAACGGTGGCTGTAAGGAAACGATCAGAGAGTTAATGCTTTGCGGTTATTGAGAGGTCCTTCCACAGTGGTGACTTTGGACCACAACATCAAACAGGAAAATAATAAATAGATTACCCTGACATCTAAAAGCTCTCACCTTTTTTTCGCTTCTGCTGTGGTTGTATGCTCACAAGACTTTATGACTACCACAGGTAAACTTTGTTCTAACTGTATATTTAGGTCTATCAGTGTGGCTGCATATAGATCTTTCTAGAAAGTTCTACTAATACGGCCAACATCTTAATTGGTGTTCAATGAACCTTAAAGGCCTATTTGCTTTCTTTCTGAGAGTCAGATGCGAGGATGGACACCCCTCTCCTGTCTTTACACTAAATATGAAACTAGAGCCAGCGGGTGTTTAGCTTAGCTTAGCATAAAGAAACAGCTAGCCTGGCTCTCTCTATAGTTCAAAAACGCCACTAAAGCTCACTGCTTAACACACTGTATTTTGTTTGTTTAATTCGTACACAAACATTAATGAAAAAATTACATTTTGTGGTCACTATGTGCAGCGTCTCTGCTGGTTGCCTGGCAACCTCACGGTGAGAAAAAGACTCTGGGAGGTCACACTCAGCTGTTGTTCACCAATAAATAGTTCCAGCACGTTTCTCCCCCTACAACCATGAATTGTGTTTTTTATGTCTCTGTTTTTGCTAATTAGTGAACTTTAGAGGTGTTTGTAGGTGAACCTTTTCTTTCTTACAATGTCGAACTATTCCTTTAATCCTACATGGAGATGACAATACTGAGTGGCCGACATATGAGCGGGCTATTTGTTTTTATTAAAGTACAACAGATACAGTATGGTCTGGTTTACAGAAAGAGTTACCAAAGACTTCTCATGTGTACTTTATATCGTTTGAGAAGAGTCAAATTAGAAAACATTAAATGAAGCTGTAGTGATACAGTATCTGTAAGAACATTCAGTCTGTGTCGCAGGATATGGTGACAGCTTAAAGTAACAAATCAAATAAGAGGAATAAACTTAAATGAGAGAGAAGAAATGAGGCGTATAACACCGAACACAACATACCATCAAAAATGGTCTTTAATGACTTTATGACTTTTAAGACTTTAATGACCCCTATAAGGGGAACAATGACAGTACATTGTGTATGAATAGGCCCAATTACCTTCTGACTGAAATGATTACAGTATCAGGCTATTTATCCTCTGAACCATGTGTAATTTTTCTGTGGTAAATGGACTGTGCTCAAACAGGAAGTACAACCTTAAATGAACACAGGATCTATTAAAGATCATCGTGTAACTTACCTTCCATCCCAACAGGTCAGCTAGAGCCAAACAGCCATCATCACACGTACTGATGTGAGCTACATCTCTGGAAAGAAGAAAAAGGGCTGCAATGTCAGAACCTGCACATGGCTCCATACCACTTCTTCATCTCCAGTACTGATGCACATAAATAGAAATATTACAACACTGACTGTGACCAATACAAATCCCATTTTAATGTTTTCGTCTTTAACATCTATTAACCTGTTGATAAGCCTGACTGGACAGTTTGTCACTGGCGCCATGAGTAAGTGACTTACTGAGTAACGCCATTAAGTGTGAATTAAATAAAATAAATATAGCAAAAATGTAGTAAAGCACAAAGTAGTCTCACTAGATCCTCATCATGGATGATACTTTGGCGCCATCTGGTGCTGCACAGGTAAACTGCATTTTAAATACATTCACATGTTTAATATAAAAATAACAATCATTATTGATCATTTTGGCTCAGTTTATCAATTTTCAAAAACTTTTCATCATCCCTGAAAATCTTTTTCCTCATTATCTGATCCAGTGTAATTGGCTGATATCTTATGCTGGATATTGGACGGACACGTCTCTGTTGGATTCATTCAGATCAAATCTGAATTTCTGAGATCAGATCTGTTTTCACATAAGATACAAGTTGCAGTATCTCTGTATCACCTGTAAGCCTTGTCTGAGTCAAAGTCCATCCCTCCTCCAAAACCCAGCAAGCCAAACAGAGGATCAGCCTGCACAGAGAGACACAAAAAAAAAATACTGCACACAGAATCCAAGAAATACATCCACGACAGAACAAAAGAGTAAGGATAAAGGCACAGAAAGGTTGATGGAGGGGTGAAGGCTCACCTGCCCTGCCTTCTCCATGTTAATGAGCAGTCTGGGGCAACTTTTTGAAACCCTAAATGACAAAGAAACACAGGAGAGAACAGACAGAAAGAGGCAAACAAACAATTACTTAAACAACATTTTAGTAATTCAGCTGAAGCTCGTAATCTGAGAAATCTACAATAAGTTCCAAAATGTGGGTCAGTGGGGCCACAGCATCTTCCTCAGAGACAAGATTATTGCTGGAATCAAGCCTGAATCTCTCATACCACAGGACAGTCTCACTGGCTGCTAGACTGCAGTGTACTGCCAGATAGCTACTGCGGCAGTGTCTGTGGTCAGCAGTAGATTTCAGGAGTAAGAAACTTGATCTGCAGTACCTGCTGACTAGACCTGCAAATGGTTGGACCTGCAGAGACGTCCCCATGACGATGAGAAGATCACAACGAGGAAAGTCCTGACAGGTAGATAAAGACGGTGAAAACAGTTTATTTCTGCAGAGGTGTTACATCCCATTCTCTTCAATGTGCAAACCACCATCATGTGCTCACCATCTTCATTGAAGTGAAGAACCGGACAGGTAGATTCTCTCCAAAGAAGACAATATCTGGGTGAAGAGGAGCAAGGGACACAGGGGTGCAAAGAGATGCTGAGATGTATGGCGACACAATTATCTAGCAGTCATGTTTGTGAAGTGAAGAAGGAGATAAAATGGTGTGTAGAAAGGTCTGTAGGTCTTGTAGGAAGAGGAGAATTACAAAGGACAAGTAAGAAATGCTTCAAAGATCCACTGACCTGGCTTGACCAAACTGCTGCATTTGTCACATCGGGGAATGTCATCAGAAAAGATTTTATCTACAAAGCAGAGGGAGGAAGTTAAAGTCCCAATTGAAATCACAACAACTCCATAATCCCAGGCTCCTGTTGTAACATATCAAGGCGAACCAACGCAAAAGACACCTTTCATCCAGTCCAGGTTGTACTCCTTTCGGCAACAGAAGCTGACGCAGTGAGACGTGTAGAACGTTCCATGAGCTTCAATTAGATCCTCTCCCTCGAGCCCGGCCACGCGCTCCAGGGTGTCAATGTTCTGAATGAGCACACACAAATTAATATCAATAGAAAGATTCAATGTGCAGCATGTGAAGAGGAGGCTCTGGCTGGGTTTTGTTCCTACCTGTGTGTAGCAGCGTCTCAGGAGCCCCTTGTCCTTCAGCAGCTTCATGAAGTAGTGACAGACGGTCGGCTAAACACCAATAAGAGTCAACCACAAACACCTGTGAGGCAGTTGTTTTCTGAAGTTACATTTTAGGCTTAAATGTTCAGATATACTTTTGATTTCCCACAGCGATTCCATTTTCAACAATTAATGTGAGGCCTACAAGGCAGCAAGAAGTGTTTCGTACCTTAAACTGTCCTGGGTAAAGCTCTTTGGCCAAGGCAAAGAAAGGCTCTGGATGTTTCTGAGACAAAAGACAGAGAAAAATGTTACATTTTATTGTACTGCCAGAGTAAACACTGCCTCAGATGACTGTATAAGGGTATACTAAGCAATTAGCCATAGTAGCCAAGAAGTTTGATTTGTGGACAATAACATAGTGGTCCATCCAACTGGAAAATGGTTTAATATGCAGTGTTTTTGTTCCTGAGTTTAGGTTAAGGTCCCGACCATCCAACTGTTCAATGACTTTCAGAGCCTTTTCTTAAAAGTGACAACCTAAAATTGGCATATTCTTGGTACTACACTAGAGCAAAACAGAAATCCATGAGACTTGGTTTCTTAGTTAAACATTTGATTAATCAGGATATTATATTAATAATCTCATCAAAGTCTAATAATTCAAAACTGTCATGGATTTTTGAGGCCCTTGTGAAAGTTATTTACTGTCGCGTGTCATTCTTCAAACTTTCAGACGAAGCAATCTTTCACACACCTTGAAGTAATCTATCTGGAAGATGGCCTCCGGGTAAGGCAGGTTATATTTTTGCAAGTTTGCATACAGGCCAGTTCCTGGTGAGCGGAAATCAGGGATCCCAGCCGCTGTGGGTGGAGATGGTGTTGAGTGTTGCAGATTAAGAAGTAAACAAACCAAAAATATTTAAAAAATGGTTATTCAAAGTAGTTTGATGCTTTTAAATACTTGTTCTGTGATATTAAAACTGAGATACTCACATGTGGATATTCCTGCTCCAACCATGCAGAGGATGTTTTTACCTGTGTGGATACAGAGAAACCTCTGACTTACATCAATAACAACTGCTTAATGATAACAGGCTTGTAAGCAGTAAATCAATCCACTATGGTCAGCCATAATGGATGAGCTGAATGGAGGCTGGTCAAGACTCACATTTTCCGCTCTTTATGTATCGCGCCACTCCGTCCAGAGTCAGCTCATCCAGAACTTTGTCTGCTGAGCCGAGGCCCAGGGTGCTGGAGAAGAGGTTACGGAGGAAGTCCACTGCCAGGAACACAGAGGAGAAACAGATGACGATACATTTAAGAATAAACAGAATACTATGCATGCAGATCAAAACAGTAACAGGGGAATCAACTTAAAAAAAATTAATTCATGAAATAATAAATGAATGTAAGCAGAAATCTACAGTATGATGGCATGTGTATGAAACACATTACATAACATAACAGTGTAATGATTTAACAGATGTGGTATTAAAGGTGTAGTCTGCAATTCAATACACTTTTTGTCAAATTCAGCGAATATCTCCTCACAGTCCGCTAGCTGTCCGTTCTGTGTGTGCGCTGACAAACAGTGTGGTGTTCATACACAGCCCTGGCTCTGAAAATGGGAAACAGAGCAGCTCGGCCCGAACCACACAACTTGTGCTCGTGCACAGAACAACATCAAGTTTGACCGCGGGATCATTTGTGTTTATTGTTTTTTAGTGGCAGTTTCATAATTGGTGTGTCAAAAAATATTCACTGTATCTAGCAAGTCACACGTCAGCTGAATTAATCTGGTTTATAACAACAGTATGATCCCAAAATAAACAGATTTGCTGTGATTTAATTGCAATAAGTGGATCAAAAGGATGCCGAAATAACTACATCATGATGCTGATTTGTAAAAAGTCTGAATTCATGCTCTGTCAGGTCTGTCCGCAATATGACAAACAAACAACTTTTAAAATATTTGTTTTCTGAATGGAGTTCGGATCGATCAGGGCTCGTTGCCTTGGGGATGGGTGCTTCGGAAGGAGCACTGAAGGGAGGGGTGTACTTGTTTGGCAGTTGAGCTCAAATATCAATAAGCTTTCTCCAGGATTGCAGACTACACCTTTAAAGGGACAACACCTGTTGTAAAAGAGTATACACATTGTTTTCACATACTCTCTGTGTCTCCTGCAGCCTCCTCCTCACTGCTGTCGTCGGATTGCTCCTGCAAAGGACACAATACTGACGTTAAAACTCTACGAGCAGTGAAACTGCTTCGAATGACTGCTTTCTTCACCCGAGATCTGCGTTATCAGCATCTGCTACAGCATGTCAGACGAGGACAGATGACTGCTTTGTTTTGATATCACAAAGCTCACAATAACCCCATTGCTAACCTGCTAACATTCACTATCTACAGATGATAAACTGATTTTCTTACCTCTGGTTCAGGCGTAACCTCCTCCTCTTCTTCTTGTTTAGGAAGTTCTATAAATGAAAAATTAAATACCACGTCAAACAAACTCAACAAATATCTCCATGTAAATGGGCATGTTAGCTGCACAGCTAGCTAGACTGCTAGCGCGGAGTACAACTGTGTGATTGTCAACGTTAAAACTCAGTTTTCACCTGAGACAGTCCTCCTACCTGATGCACCAGACATTTATCCGTCTACTGAGGCCCTTCAACCACAACTGTTCGAGTGACAATTAATTTAAATCCCAGATTTTACGAAGTTTCGACAGGTATCCACAACACAGATAGTTAGCGCTCAGCTGGCCCGTCTTGTTGTTGTCCGTCAGAAACACGGTCCGTGTTTGTTGTGACCCAGTTCCTATGGCGTAATTTGTTCCTACCGCAGATCTAATTACTTAATGTTCAGTTAAATGTCACCTAAAACTCTATATTTAAAAAAACAAACAAACTAAAAACTAAAAACTAATTAATATAATTTTTTTGAGTACACCTTTAAAGTAGGCAATACTACCCAACATGCAGTGTGAAGTACAAGTACCTCATATAACAAGTTCTGTTCACATCAAAACTGACTATCACATCATCGTAGGTGGAATCTTTACATACTGAAGTGGCAGTGATTTCTTCATCCCCATTCACTCCCAGTCTCCCAGTCTTATTGGTGTCTTCATGCACCCACTGTGGACTGCAGTAGGCTCATACTGGATTATGGGCTTTAGTTTCCTCACATAAGCTTCCACAGTGGAGATTAGAAAATACATACAGACACACCATGCTGTGTGGCCACATGGTTTTCACTGTCTGTTCAACATGACTTGTGGATTCACATGTAAATAAATACATTTATCATGACACTGAACAATACAATCTTTATTTAGTACATTTACAATCATATTTACATCTCAGCAAATACAATTATTACCACATGTGCAGACAAAGTGTAATTAGCTTGAGACATTTACATCATAAATGTGCACACTCACGTTGATTCTGGGAGAAAACAACAACAACAACAAGACTGCGATGACATATACCTTAGAGGACGATGCTAAATAATCCAACAAACTTGAGGTAGTCCACTTGATTTATTTTTTCTTTTTCACGTGCTTATATTTAACTGGATGTTGCCAGTGTCCAATCAAATTTGAGTCTAGAACTGGTTCATAATGGCGGAGTGTGTCAAGACTTGTGTTGGACTTTCTCTGTGATAGCCAAACTGGTTTGGTCCAATACTGAAAATAAGCTGTGATGGCTGTATTGCTGCACACTTATCGCCTCCCCTTTGCTTATGTCAGATGTTTCCTCTTCACGTCTCTTTGCTCCACCAGTGCTCTTTCTGTCAGACTACATTGAACTGACAGCAGAGCTCTCTCAGAGGACTCTTTCTCTTTTTGAGTCCCTTGATTCCTCTGATTCTGGTCCCTGCCCATTCCCTACCTCTGCCCTTGCATGTACTCCTCCTTCTCCTCTCCTCCCTCCTGCCTCAGGCTGTGATCATAGCCTGTAGCAGTGATCAGGCACTGTGGTAACATCTCCTCCAGCAGGATAATGACCAACCCAGGACTTGAAATCCCAGGGAGGGACGACACGTCTAGACGGCGCAGTCCCCTGCAACACACACAACACACAAAGGGAGGAATTTAATACAACAGTACTGTTTTGGTAATAATAACTAGACTATGTTGAGTGTTTGGATAATTACTTGAGATTCCTGAGAGCAGCCAGGCCGCCTGTAGTGATGTGTGGACAGTGAGAGATGTCCAGTTCCTCCAGAGAGTCCTGCAACACATGGAGCCTGGCCAGGAACCAGTCATCCACCTCAGGACATCCTCGTAACGACAGAGTCCGCAAAGATCGTTGCCCCTCTGGTGGAGGACAAAGCAGATCAAAAACACTGACTGTACATGCAAAATATCATTGAAACTAGAGTAAGACAGAGTAAGATGGAGAGAAACTTTGGTTACAGTAGAAAAAAAAAAGATTTTGAAAGGAAAAAAGACAGAAACTTAAAGTTGGAGCTCATTACCCAGGTTCAGCAGTCCTGTGTAGTTGATGTCTGTGTAGCTCATGTTTACTTCCTCTAGGGGGGTGTCTCTGTGATCCAAGAAGTCCCAACTGAACTTGCCCCTCTTGTCTGCTTGAAACCACTCTGACTGGCCAACATACCTGAGGAAACAACACAGACGATGAAAAATGGATCACAGCGGTGCATTGGAGACATGATGACTATTAAATTGACATCTTTGCTGCATGATAACAGACTACATGTTGATAACCGCAACAAAAAGTGATGAATCTTTCTGAATGTGTTCAGTGCATTTGAACTCATTTGAAGACGTCAAATGCAAATATGCCAAGAGTCTGACAGCCAGCTGATGGCATAATGGAAGTCAGTCTGTGATGGTGTGAGTTCCAAAAAGTTAAAAGTCAATCCCCAATCAATTAATCGATCAACAGAAAAGTAATAAACAATTTTAGTAATTGATTAATCATCATTTTTTTTAAAGCAAAAACTCCAAACATTCTCTCAATATGAAGACTTGATGCTCTTCCCTGTTTCATATCATTGTAATTCTAAATCTTTGGAGTTTGGATGGTTGAATTAACTGCTTGATCGCAGTCAACTTACATGAACTCATACAGAAGAACAGATATCGCAATGCCAAACCCATAAAGTACAGGTTGAGAAAACAGTAGCTGCGTCTTGTCATAACAATAAGAGTTATAATAAAATAAGTTCTGCGATCACCTAACCCCAAGTACAGCCTGAAGGCTGACATGAGCAGTAATTTAAAAAAAGAAGAAAGAAAGAAGAAAGAAATGATCTTAAAGGTTCTGTATGTAACAATTTACATGTATTAATCGTTTTTAATTGCCAATGTGTGAATGGATTAAAAAAATGAGACCTTCCCCGACTTTCTCGGTTGCCTATAAGAGCCTGTAGACTGATTTCTATGTAAAGTACTCAGTTTTTTCTGGGAAAATCCGACAGATAAGACATTAAGCGCGCTCCCGAGTGCCTTGACTCTCTTCTCTCTTTATACAGATATAATGTTACACAAGTTACACAATATATAGATGTCTATGTGTACAAACAATAACGTCGCTGTCGTATTTATGCCTAATTTAGATTATGTTATTTTGAGCGTTGATGGAGCAGCTACAATGTTAGCACAGCCCTGATGGATCCGAACTCCGTTCAGTAAACAAGCATTTTAAAAGTTGTTTGTTTGTCGTCTTGCGGACAGACCTGACAAAGCATCAATTCAGCGAAATCAGAGCTGTGATGGAAACTATCATGTCAATAATGAAGTGTGTTACAGAAATGTTACATACAGAACCTTTAAATCTACAGTGTATCCGTATGACAAACAGTGCAGACGCAAGGGAACAAGGCACTTACCTGAATCCTCCCTTCATACTCAAGATATAATAAGCTGCTGCTATGTTTGGCCCATAAAACCTCTGGGTGTAGCCATAGTAACTGTGAAAGACAGTAGGGAAAACTCAGTGATGGTCAGATATCGACAATAACTTGACAAACTGCATCTGAAGTGGACTTAAATCACCTTGTCATGGACATTATTTCAAAGCATTGAGCTATAATGCAGGGAAAGGTGTGCAATTATCAGGTACTCGACAATAGCTTTAAACCTGCCTTGGCCAATCCCACCTGAGAGCTGCAACTCTTAATTTCACTCGCCCTGTTTCAACTGCAGTCTACCCAGCAACAGATACCAGTAGCAGCACTGGTATGGATGCATCTCTAGGTTCAACACAACCAAAATGTTTCTTACGCATTCTTCTTCTGCATTCCCCTCTTCCTCATCTGAGACCTCCAGGTCAGGAGCATCTCCACATCGTAGAAACGCTGGGTGAGGAAGAGGAGCAGCCTCGTGTGCAGAGGAGGAGGGGACACTGAGCTGGAGCTCCACGGTCGCCTAGCAACGACGAGGAGAGCCGACCGCTGGCAACATCTGTGTAGAAACTGTACAGAGAGACGGAGGACGAGAGACTGAGAGGAAGGACAGGAAACAGTGACTACTGTAGAGAGTATGAGAAACAAAACCCTCTTGTTCTGCTCATTACATTCAGCCAGAGGCATATAAACATATAAACAAGCCCTGAAATACTGTCTTTAACCTAAAACCCCAAAGGCCGCTTTGCTAGGATGACTAATAAAGTGTTATACAGTTAAATGTTAGCTAACATTAGCTACATTCAGCATGTGTATCAGTAAGTTACAGTAACAATACGCCATCAGTCTGTCAGCTGAGTGTAAACAACAGTATAACAGGCTCTAACCTGCCATGTAGAAAGAGCAGGTGAAATGTTTTTAATTCGTCTGGTAAATGTTAGAATTAGTCGAAATTTGAAGGGTAACTCACCATGAAGGGGGCCGACATGACAGCGCCGTTCAACGGGAAGTCGTAAGGGACAAACGTTGCAGCTCCGCATTTTGCAGTCTGTTGTTGTTCATCATGTCAACCGCAGAGCGTCGCTCCACGCGCGTGTCTGATGCTGACCAGGTGAAGCTGAGCTCACCTGAGACACAAACCAAGGACTCACAACAAATATGAAGACCAGATAGGCAGGTGGCTTCCATAACAGTGGTGTAGCACTGAAATCTGGGCCCCAACCATAAGCATCCTCAGTGGATCCCCTTCCCTCTTTTAGTATGTCCATTGTCACGCCTGAATCAACAAGTTAACACATGCATCTGTAGAGGTTATTATAAAAAGTGTTATACATTACATTATAGAACATCATAGTTTTTATTTCTTTGAGATGAAGGTGGTAACTCATCTTACTCTGGCCCCTACACTGTGAAAGGATTACTGTATTTCATGATAAAAGACAGCAGAATAAGACTTCATTGTAATCATGTTCTACTACAAATGTACACCTTTACTCAAGTAAATGGGTGTATTATAAGCTAAATCTATTGAAAGTATCAAAAGTATTCATTATGCCAAGTGGCCCCTTTATTTGTATATAAAGCAACCTGTTACAGTAATCATATTTATTTCAGCATCCTTTGCACTCTGCACCACTGCACTATTATCGTACTGTCTGCATTTGATATTGTTGTAGTTGTTGTTGTTTACACATACTGTATTGTCTTTCTTTGACAGCTTCTGTATCTTTCAAACCTCCACTGGCCACCTCAGATGCTCCCATTACAACCACAGTTCAAGCCATCACCATGAATCAGCAACAATCAGCAAGAACCACAGATTATTTAAACGGTATGTAACCCATTGTGTCCGGGAACAAAGAATCCATGACAATTTTCAATCAAAAAAGCCTTGGTAATGATGCCATGTGGTGCTTAGTCTTTATAATAAGCAAAGCAAGTTTTTAATCTGTTCATATAGTCACATTGTGGATGACCTCCTTTTGGGGCACAAAAAGCAGACAACATAAATCAGTTTAGATTTAGTTTAAACCTGCAATAACTTTTTTTTTTTTGGGCCACTTGGGAGCAGCAAAAACAAGTTGCAAATACATTGACATCCAGCAGTTACAGAGCAGCATCATCATTCATTTGATAACGACAGCGAGGCAAAGTTAGCGATGAGCTAGTGAGCGTAGTGGAGCATTTAGCAGCTAAAGAGAGAAATATTTCCCTCAGGAGTTGGTGGAGACTAAAACAGAGCAAAAAGAGTGAATGTTGGACTTACAGTTGCCAGATGGACAGAAACACGACTCCAAATGAATAATAATGTTGCTCTGTAAGTGCTGGATGTGTAAATACACAACTACTTGCTAACAAGTTCGCCATATTAGCTAATTTAAAAGGTGATGATGTTCATAACTTGTTTCTGCTGCCCCCAAGTGTCCAGAAAAGAAACAGTTCTTGCAGGTTTAACCATCACAGCTATATAACATCAACTGTTATTCTAACCTTAACGGGATAAGTCAACATTTACCACCTTCTTTCTGAGAGATAGGCATGTTGAAAACGTGTGTTAAATCCGGAGTGGCAGCCCAGGGACGCTTAGCTTAGCATAAATCTTGGAAGTAGGTGGAAACAGCTAGCCCGGGTCTCTTCAAAGTGCATAAGTGCCTCTAAAACTCACCAATTAACACACTCTACCTCGTTTGTTTAATTCGTACACAAACAGAAATGTTAAATCTACAATTTGTGGTTGTATGGGGAGTTACGTGCTGGAACTATTTCTTGGTGAACAACAGCTGGGTGCAGTGACTGTGAGGTTTCCAGGTTTGGTACCATCATGCCTGTATAGCGACTACAAAAAGCTGTGCTCAATGACACAGTTTCATAGAAGTGCTGGGTAGATGAACAGACTATGGTTCATTAAAAAATAATTACGTCACATAACTTCCCCAAAAACCACAAAGTGGCATTTCGTATATTTTAGTGTGTGTACAAATGAGATACAATGTGTTAGTGAGCTTTAAATTTCTTGTAGTTGTGTTTTTTAACTTTAAACAGAGCCAGGCTAGCTGTTTCCCCCTGCTTCCACTCTGTATGCTAAGCTAAGCTAAGCTAAACAATTCCCTTTAAACCAAACCTAATTGTGATCCTAACTCTTAACTTTCTAAAAATGTCCTCACTCTCAATGTTGAACTTAAATTGGACACAGTTACTATGTTAAATTTATAATAAACCATGTATAACAAAGAAAAGTTAGACATACATTTATCTATTATTCCCCTGGAGTTTGTCTATTCATCTGTGAATACACTGAACATGTTTGATTAATAGGAACATAACGTTATTTATATATCATGCTGAGACAAGCTGAGAAAAGCAGTTGAAAGTGCCGATGTGGTGCTTTCAGTATTTAATTTGTCTGTCATCCATGAAAATGTTGTTATTGACACAAATGTTTCAACTTTTGAATTATTCATATTTTCATTGATTTACAATTTATATTTTTCATATAGACGCCCAGTGAAAAAGGCACGAAAACGAGTTAAAATCACTTTACATGTAAATTGTTTTATTTCTTACATTTTTTTTGGCTGTATTTGTGTGCATAAAAAGTGAACGACGTTTCTTTCAACTGCTCTATAGTAACATTTTGAGTGATTATCAGTCATTATTTGTATGTTTTTATAAGCGCACTTGTGTCATTTCTCTTGTATTTATGCCAACTTTATACTGTGTTAAATTGACAAAACGATAAGTCACACTTATGACTGAGTTTGTGCTGAAAAAGGATACCATGCATGAGGGGTAAGGACAGTTTAAAAGTGATAAACAAACACAAAAATGAATACTTAGTCAGCTAAAATGAATCAAAATGAAGGTAGACTTTAAATGCATTTTGCAGACTTTTGTTTTGTTTTGAAGATAAAGCTTGTTTTACTGTTTTAGACGTTTGTATGCAGTAGTTTGAGTCAAACAAGACTGTATCTGCTGTTGGTCGCAGTAATTATATATGTTTATAATGTGTCTTGTGTGTTTTCTATCAGACATGTGTGATGGAACTCTGAGTGTCACAGAGCGTCACATTCTAGAACTGTCTTTGATCTGATGTCACAGAGCTGCTTCAGGTGTCCTCAGCAGCTTCTAGTCTGAAATACACAAACACTTTGAACAACTTGTACCACAGTTCAGTCGCATTTTACCCACTGAAACATTTACAACCATGTTCAACCGTCAACCAAAGGTTTGTTAACACATGTACAGTTTGTGTAGTTTCTACTCTTTTAGACCTCTTTAATGTAAAACTTCACTGAAAGGACTGTTGTAGTTTTTGTTGTCTGTGAGGCCGTCTTATATCAGCAAAGATATTTCTTTTGTTCATTTCGATTATGTTTGTCCCTTTTCCTTATTCTGAACAGAAAAACCAAAACCCTCCTGATAAAGTTGAGGAAGATCAGAGCAGACGGCGCTCCAGCTTCGATGGGAGGTAAGAAAGTTGCTCCTGAATACAGTAAACTGTGACAGGAACAGTAGAAACATGTACGATGTGATGCAATTTATGCAGGTGTTGTATTGAACAGTAGTATTCAGAAAGGTGTTTTCTCTTTTACATACTGTACGTGGACGAGCCAAAATATGAGAAACATCTTAAATCAACTCCTCTTTAACAGTGCCAACAACAAATAATCAGAGCTGTTTCAAACTTGAGTTCACAACACAATAACCAACTGTGTTTCTGTGTATCACCAGAGTCGCCGTGTCTGAAGCGCCTGCCGCCAAGACCTCTGCGGAGAACCGCACAGGGAGGACTCCTTGGCGGTACAGGCTGTTCGGTCGACCCCTGGTATGTTTCACATGATCATTTTAGAAGACTTTAGAAGATCATAACATTTGTATTTGGACACAAGATGTTTGACACAGTTTATTCTTATTATTGTTTGTGTTTGTCCTCTACAGAGAAAAGACAGAAGTCCGTCAAGTGCTGTGAAAGAGCGCTGCGGCCGGCAGCAGAGGTAAGGAAATCCCTCCTACAAGCAGGAGGGCCAGGTCAAGTCTTTGTCCTGGTAATGTTGGTAAAACACTGCAGACTAGAGAGGGATTCATCCTTTAAAACAATCACTTCAGGTGATTTCTCCACAGTCCAAACTAAATTAACCAGCTGTGTTTGTGTTTGTCTGCAGAGTCGCCCCCTCAGATGGTCCAGCTACCAGCACAGCGCCCCCACCTGAGGAGGAAAACCAGCCAAGAAAGAAGAAGAAGACTCTCTGCAGACTGTTTAACTGCTGCAGGGTGTGTTTCACACAAAGTTTCAGGGCTTCACATTAACCACATATTTACTAGTCTGGACTTGTGTTAATTCTAGTTCATCTTGCTGCCGTCTCTGTATTACTGAACCGTTTGAGGTTTGTTTTTCCTCCAACAGAGAAGAAGAAATCGCGTGGCTCCGGTTACTGACGATGAAGCTCAGCAGAAGATCCAGCAGAAACATCACAGCAGGTAACGCTGTGTATTCAGCTCACACACACACACCAACACATAATTCGGATTTATATGATGATTAGTTTGACTTCTTCTGTTTGGTTTTCTTGTTGTTCACGTCGTCCAAACAGTGAATAAAATGAGATTACCAAATCAGTAGAAAAGAGAAATGAAATAGAAAATGACAGCCTGTTTCTCCCTCCATGTCACAGTCCTGTCAAAACTAAAGATGGGACCCAACAGCCCGACAGCTCCATCCATGTTGACCAAGTGGTGGAGTTTAAAGGGCCCGATGAAGAGGAGGCAGCGTTGGAAGAAACCAACAAGGAGGAAAAGAAAGCAGCTGCCGTGACGCCTCTTCCGCCTGTTTTTGCCACCGTAATTGAAGACGCAGTCATCAAGGTCGTGTGCCAGAAACTGGCCGAGCAGGACTCGTCCTCCAACAGGTGAGTTCAAGAAATGTGTGTGTTGTGTCGCCTCTGTATATCCTGGTCCGGACCTCTAAATATACTGAACTTTTCCAGTATTTTGAGTTTTCCAGTATTTGGTGTTGTGCACCTTTAAGGCCACATGAGTGCAGAGCACACTGTGCAGGTATCGAGTGGAAGTAAAGCAAATTATGCTTCATTATCCTCCCAGAGTATGAAGCTGTAGGTTACATAAAGCTGACAACTTATAAAATCAAGAAGTGTTGCTGTCACAGCCTTTTCCTGATCATGTTTATTGACCATGTGTGTGTGTCTCTGTAGAACCAACAAGAAGCACGTCCATTACGGTGATGCCACACAGGTCGTCAAACCACAGAGCCTCAGGGATCAGCGGGTCTGCAGGTTTGGGTGAGTAAATCTGCACACACATACTCTCACTCAGAGACACACGAAACAAACAAGCTTTTTAATCTCCATTCAGGACATGAATCCATCAGCTAACGTTAAAATGTGACTAGATTTAGTGAAATGAGCCCCAGTTTGTGACTTGACGTTGAAGATCGTGATGTTGATGTGTTGATGTGACTTGTTGTGTTTGTGTGTCAGGTTTCCCAACCCGGCCCAGATCTGCTATATGAACTCCGGCCTCCAGAGCCTGCTCACGCTCACAGAGTTCATCAGAGACGTCAGCAGCCAGGAGGAGGCGTGGAGTTTGATTCCTGAGGCTGAGCTGATGAGGTACAGCAGCCACACACACACACACACACACACACACACACACAAACACACACCTGGAGACCAATATGAAGTAACAACTACCATTTTCCTCCACCCTCTGCAGCCGCTTTATGAACATTGTCAGGCGTCGCGGCTCTGAAGATGGCCGCCAAAAACTCCGGGCCCTCGACATGTTCAAGAGGGCCCTCTCAGTCCAGGCTCCTGAATTTGTAGACAACAGCCAGAAAGTGAGTCAGCTGGTTTTTATGGCTTAATGTTTCGCCGCCTGCTGGTTGCTTCTTGTCTGTGCATCAAATCAAATCTGTGTGTCTGTGTGTTCAGGATGCCCACGAGTTCCTAACAACGGTCCTGGGTCAGATGAGGAGTCTGGCTCCACCGCTGCAGGAAGTCGCAGCCTTCGTGGGGAAAAGATACAGCTGCCCCGTGGAGAGTAACCTGGTGTTCAAAATGCAGAACACCAGGACATGCAGAAGGTAAAACCACTCAGAAAAACACACGGCATGTGGTGGGCAGACTTCCCCCCAGCTGTCCACAGTTTGACTCTCTTCAGCAGGAGGCCTTTTCTTCACACGTGGGACCGTATTTTGATGTGTATCGTCTCTTTAATGTGCAGGTGTGGTGCTCAATCCATCAGAGAGGAGGAGTTCACCAACCTCTCTCTGGACCTGGTTCCTGGAGGGTCAGTGCAGCAAATGCTCGAGGAATACCAGACGGTAAGACCCTCGTGTTCTCTTTCACTCACATCCACACTGACTGATATGAAGCCTGGTGGAACAAATCAGTCAGTCAGTCAAACATTTCTCTCTGCTGGTGTTTTCATGGGTGTTTGTTGGCTTGTTACACTAAACAACATGTTGTCCCTGCAGGAGACAGAGTTGGACTACAACTGTGAGTGTGGCGGCCAAACATCAGGCCAGCGGTCCACCTTTCTGACCCTGCCCAGGTGAGTGACATCACATCCACCACAAACTGTGGTCCACTGACTCTGAGGGACCCTTTAACTACAAATCATGTTTGCATTTTTACCAACCAGCAGATCCAGAACTTCTATAATCCATCAGTCCAACAAGCCCACATTCATTTTCTTTCTCTGCTGTTTTCTCTCCTGTCTACAGATTCCTGATGTTACACCTGAAGCGCTTCAGGTTCACTCAGTCCCTGCAGATGAGGAAGCTGCATGACCCCGTCGTCCTCTTCAGGGAGCTGATGGTGACCTCCAGCCAGGTAAAACAAGCACGCACACACCTGAGAACAAACAAAGAATAAACATGTGGACTGTGTGTGTGTTTGAATGTGTGTGTGTGTGTGTGTGAAGCTAACTGTTGTTATCTGTGTTTCTTCTCAGGCTGAGGGCTGGTACAGCCTGGTTAATGTCATCAGCCACTTCGGCTGCGGAGGGTACAGCGGTAAGATATTCACACACTGAAGGTCCTCTTTTCTTTGGCTCATTTTCTGGAAACTGGTTTAAAATGTGCACTAAATTTGGGTGGAAACTTGGCTACTGTTGTTCTCCTCAGCCTTCATAACCTCCACTTCATGTTAAGACACCTGCTGTAACAGTGATTGCTCTCCTGTTAGGACACTACGTCAGTGATGGGCTCCACCCGGACGATGAGCTGGATGCCCCAGGTGACCGCTGGCTCCACTATAATGACGCCCAGGTCACAGAGACAACAGGTGCCACCGTTTGTGAGCGGCACCAACAAACAGCTTACATCCTGTTCTACCAAAGACGGGTAAGAGGACAACACTGTGACACCCTACGCTGAAGTCAAACACACCTCATACAAACTCTGATGCTGTTTAAATTTGCTTGTTTCTCCACACAGTGAGCTCACAAACATTTGTTGTGTTTGTTTTTAGATGTAGGCCAGTCTGGCAGTGGTGGGACTCCCTCATGGCGGGCTCCCTGGACGAGACCAACAAAAAGGAAAAAGACCAACGGCATCAGGAGCAGAGACCTGAACTCAATCTGTCGGGCTCAAGAGGAGAATCCGGGCCAGGTGAGTAGTCGTGGAGACTTCACAAGTAAGCCTGTTGATTCCCTCTCTGTTGTTGTGTTGCAGGTGGGGAAGGTGACCCTGGAGGTTTAGGACAGACCATCCGCTCATCCTGTGGCGTGGAGCAGCAGGAGGTCCCCCAGCCCTCAGGAGGAAGGGCTTCCCCCAGAGAGCCAGGTTCCTCCCGAGGTTTCTTCCCTTTGAAAGGGAGTTTTTCCTCGCCGCCGTCGCCGCTGGCTTTGGCCAAGTCAGAACTCGTCTACATGCATCACTGTCATTTGTCGCTGGACTCGACTGCAAGTGACACGTTTACCATCGTAACATGGAGATGAGTTGGTCTGCCTGGCTTGCTCTCTGGGAAAAGACTGCAAAGAAAGAACAACAACAAAAAGAAAATATATGGCTTCTGATCAAAGAAGGAGTTTCTGTGAATTTTCATTTAATCTCATTGTGAGTCTTTCTGGTTGAAACGGGGCTCAGTTAACAAAAGGTTTCTTCGATGACTCCACAACAACATTCTTTGGTTTAGCTGGCACACTGACTTTGTGGTTGATTTGCAGACACACAGTGTGAACTTGATGGTGTTAGCAGCAGCCGTTATCATCTCAGGAAACACAAACCTTTGGACGCAGAGTGTAAAATACAGATTAGAATATTATTTGATGTTGGTTCAGTTCTGCAGAGGATCTGTTACTCAGTTTATATCAGATATGAGATCTATATTTTAATGTTTTATATGTTAATATTTCTGCTGCCTGTTTGGCCAGCAGCTCTGTCTCTAGAAATCATGTTTATATATTAGTAATTTCTAATACAAATACATTTTGTGTGAATTAAATGCAGCCGAATTACATTTTTTATCAACATAAATAGAAAACCTCGTAACAACTGCAGCATGATGCACTTTTTTCATGCTTTCATCTAGAAATACTTAATAGTTACTGCTGGTAAAAGGAAAAAGTAATAAAAATTGATAATAAAGCAGATACAAATAAAGAAAAAACAATTAACCAAAAAAATTAAAGAAAGAACAAACACTTAACAAACAAAAATAGAATAATTGTTACACAACAGCTCAGCAGCTGTTATGTAATCAACCGTCATTTTAGCTTTTTTCCAAACATCATAATAAGCAGTATAATAAGCAAAATAATAAAAGTGACTGTCTGGGTTTTCTAATTATGATGTGTTAATAATAATACTTCATGCTACTACTACTATACAATACTCTGAAAACATATCAGTCAAGACGAGTGCTAGAACTCGAATTAATTCATGAAAATGACCGGGGAGAGCAGAAACAGACAGGAAAGGACTAAACAACAGGCACATTCTGTTGGACAATGGACAGAAATGAAGGTAAAGAGGAAGAGGGTGAGCCAGACAGCAGAGGAAGAGGAGAGGAGATTCTAGAGATGCTGCAAGTCTGCCAGGAACTGATTCTGCTTCATCTGCCTCAGCTCCCGCTGAAGGAAACAAACTGTCCAATGGGCTTAGAAAGAAAAGCAGAGACATTGTGTGTGTGGACAGTTTGTAGCACAGAAACCTGGCAGCTTCAGTGGACCCCCTTCCCCTTTTGATATATCCATTGTCACACCTTAATCAACAAGTAAACACATGCATCTGTGGAGGTTATTATGAACATCAGTAATAAAGTGTTTATAACGCATTTTTAGTCTGTACAGTCTTTTTAAATCGTACTCTATTTACTGTGTGAAGCTTTCATTATGAAGAACATTATCGAACGTCACAGTTTTCATTTCTTTATGATATTCACAATGTGTTTGTTACATTTTTTTACGCTTTCAAAGTACATTTCAGATGATTACTATAGTGCTGCTTCATTTTAAGCTGCCCGTTTTTTTAATGTATGAAACAAATCAGACTACAATTTTATATTTCAATTTCTTCAAATGTGTTAGTCATGTGACACCTTTAGATTGATGAAAATTACATTCTTAAGTTCCATACCCTTAGGAATCACAGGGTAACTTGTTATATGGTTACACTGCATGTCATCACTTTGGTCAAATATTCTGCACTTTGTAGTGGAAGACAGTCTGTTATATATCACTATACTTGTGTAACTGAATAGGATGCCATAGCCTGAAAGAGTATTTAAACTGTTCTTTCAAGAAACCAGACTCATCTTGTGTGTATTCACTGCGTCATTGCTTTTGGTTTGACAGAAAACTCTGTGCACCAGTTACCAAAGTGTATTTGTAGCCATTTGAACACCTATAGCCACTATGTGCCGTCATGTAATTCTCAAACATCTATACATCGGCAAGAGGATTCACCGCCAGAAAAAGGAACATATTTAAACTGTTGCAGTCCTTAGGTAGCACAAGAAAACATCAGTATTTGTTTCGCAGCATTTAAGAGTACTTTTGAAAGTATGTACATGCCACTGTAATTGAGGCCACTGTTACTACCCAGTTGGCCCCGTTATGTTGAGGTCACACATTTACAAGTTTATTAAAAATAAACTGCTGTGTTCTCTGAAACAATGTTTTGCCATTACTGTTGTCACCTTCAAGAGGGTTAATGGTATCATAAAGTTCTTGCAAATGTCTGTCATTTAATGGGAAAAACCCACTTTGAGGAGTTTGTTGAGGAGGGAACAACTACCTCTGCTGTTGGGAGTTCTGGGTTGTGAAAATGACGCAAATGATTGTCCAGAGTAAAAAGCTGGACTGGAGTTCTGTTTCCTTCAGATGAAATATAATGATTGTTATATCCAGCTTTGAATTCCTCCAAAGTGCGGTTGATTCTTGGTAGGAAGACATAATGAAGACAAAATAGGTCTGTTACATTTTCTAAGTCTAGGATACCCAGAGATTCCAGTTCATAAAAAATAGGTGCATAAACATGGCTGCAGTCGTTGTTCAAGTCTCGGTTGAAATGCTCAATCCTCTGGTTGTGTACAGAACTTCGCGTAAAGACAGAGGCTTCACCCCTGCTTGCTCGCATGTCCTCCCAAATCTGAGTGTTCTCTCCTCCGTGATTAGTCCTGATGTGCAGTGGTCTGCCAAACTGTCCCACAGCTGCAGTAAAGAGGTCTTTCACAGTTTCAGCTCGATTGTTGTTGGAGCAGTGAAGAAACATCAACATCCTACTGCAGCCGCCTATTGCACCATGAACAACCAATTTCCACCTAATCAGCTTATGATTTCCATCTACAGGCCAAATGAAGTTTGGATGTGGCACAGAATATACTACGCCGAGCTATTGCTGTTCTTCTCCTGGATAGGACACCAGCTGAGTCCACCCTTCGCAGTGACTCTCTTGAACCACAATGTTTTTGGAGCGCAGATGCCCCATAAGCATTACTTCTCCAACATTTGGATGTTCAGTTTTTATCTGTGACACTTCATCCAATTGTTGGTCACTGATGCTGTTAAATTTCGATGTTGGGATATTATAGACTTGCAGTAACTTGTACAAAGTTGGCCTTGACACTGAAAGAATAGACGCAGCATCAGTAGAGATGGTTTTCAGTGAAAGAACATTTTCCAGCTCCTCTTTGGAAATCTAATGCCTTCCTTGGTATCCATCGTAGAACAGAGCAAAGACATTGAGCATGTTTCTAACAAAGATGGGTCATTCAAGAGAGAGAATTAAAGATGCTATGAAATATCAGATTCTGCAAAGTAGGGCCATGCCCATCGAACACATGGCACCAAAACTAAGTGAGTCGCTGTCATTGATTGATAAAATTGGAGTTATTTGCTGTGCCTTGTCAAATTTATCAGAGTCTGTCATCCCACTGGAGTAAGAAACGACCAAAACTAGAGGAACATGGCCTATAGACATAATGACAGATTTAACCGATTTTAATATTTTAATCGTAAGAACACAAACACCAGACGATTCAGTCAAGATGCAGGACACAACTGCATGTAGCCGTTAGCACAATATTAGCCAATTCCAGCTCCACTGGTCCAGTCCAGCAGATGGTGACAAAATGATATAAAAGAAGCGGTCTATAGCAAGATGGCTGGTAGGCTAAAGTTAAACTGTAGGCTGTCGCCACTTTTTACACCATTACATATTTGCTTTGCTGTAACTATCAAAGAAACAGAAGGCCTTTGAACACTATATAAGCAGAATGACAACATAATATTTTTATTATGTTCATGAAAAAAAGGAATGGATGTACTTATGTTGAATTTAAGTTATTGAATTGAAATACACTTTTTCCAAGTTCAAGGCTTGTTTTGTTTTCCAGAGGATCTTTCTTCTTGGTGAGTAAATTAGAGACAGTTAGATTAAGCTGTCAAGCTGATGAGCTGTTGGACCTGCAGCTGATCACACAGACCAATATTAAACCACACAGAATATTGTTAGCAGTTTATTTTCGTTTTCCTTTCTCATGTCTTTCCTTTCTCTTTTGGTCACCTTTTGAATGACATGATTGCATCTATGAACCACCTCTGAAAGGCTCTATTAGACACATTATTAAAGTTTTGATTGAAAATTGCAGATAAAAACAAACATCAGCTTTTTGAGGGATCTCCCCATGTTGGGTAGATCCACTATTCCCCTCCCTTCTACCCCCCTGTCCCGCACACACAGATAACACTATATGACGTAATTATGATCATAAAGGGGAGTGGTGACTATATAGTCTTCATAAGAAACTTTATTTATACACATTAAGACCCTGTAATTGTTTTATCTCCTCAACAGGGAGGTCAGAGGTTAGAAAGCTAGTGGGAATTTGGTATTTTGCTCAAGCGCACTTGAGCAGGAAATATCATTGACAACTGGATCAAACTGCGGACATCATCTGCCACCTACAGTACCTACTACAACTACTAAAGCTGCACACTTGAGTCAAAGTACTGTGCACAACTCTTACACATTTTACATTACACCTTTTGTTTCCTTTTAATGTTTTCTTGTCTATGGATAACAATCAGTAGGACAGCAGGACTGTACAGTTATCTTTGCATTTATGTCAATAAAGCTTTGTATTTTTAATCCGAATCTGCTTTAGACTGAGAGAAAAAAAAACAAGTGACATATCACTACTGAAATATTGTCCTCTAAAATAATAATTTCAGCTTATTTTTGATTGTTGCAAATAAAAAAGATTGACTCAGTTGCCCCAAGGTGGCAGCCTACAGCCTCAGTCTGCTGCTCATGTATGTTGTATCGCATCTCCAGGCCAACATTGCTTGTTTATTAAATTTTCCTCCAAGCATTCTCTGGATTTTCGTTTCTTTAACACCACAGGGACACAAGACAGCTTGAAACACCACCCGCCTGACAGATGTGTCACCAAAAAACAAGCATACCAACACCACACCCACTCTGCTTCTATCACTAATACACACACACACACACACACACAGACATGCATAGACCTCCCCAAGCTCCTACACTCACAGCGAGTGTGACAGACGGCTCACACCTGCTGGTACAAACAATTAGCAAATGAGATGACGGCTCGCGCTTCTCCTGTGTGTTTGCAGAGGATTGGCGTAGAAAGGAAGCAACAGTGGATGGTGAGAAAAGGAGAGGTTTAGTGTAATAGTGATCAGGTATGTTCAGTGGTTTGAATGTGTTTCCAGTGAGTAGTCCATGTAATTAACAATGACCAACATAAACAAAACGTATACAGAATTTTTTTAATATGTTTTATTGTAAAACCATGATGATTTGTTCATGTATCACATTTAAAAGGTGGGTAACCACAAAGTCAGGAAAACGGTTTACAGTTCATCAGTTCTTGGTATTAGTTGGGGAGATTGACAAAGGGACGGAAAGATGAGGAAAAGTCTGTGTGGTCTGTGTGGAGCCTGTGCAAATCACATTACTAAAGGGTTGGTTGAACGAACATATGGACCAATGAAGTAATGAGTGACTGGCAGAGGGAATGAATGAATTGATTAGGGAATGGATGGTGAAATAGATGGATTGCTTACTGGACCAGAATTTTAATGCTTCAACAGAACTGACAGATGCACAATGTTTGTATTGTCCTCATGGTGCCTGCAAAGCACCTACTGTGCGTGTGTGTATCTGTGTGTGTGTGTGTGTGCAGGTTTGTTTGTGTTTGTGTGTGTCCTGCCTCTTACCTACATTGAGATTGATGATCGTCGATTCTGATCTGTACGAGATTTAGAAATTAAATCTTCTGCATGTGGCTCTGGTTGGAAACACCTCAAAACAAATCGATCTTTATCAGGTTGGGATGACCATTTATTTTTTTATATCAACCCCCAAGAATATTCATGTATCCACATCAAAAGCATTTCTCTTTGATCTTCACCGTACTGTATTTTTGATGGGATTTTCTACTCATATCGTTTACATGTGGTTTGATGCACTGTGTTCATACCCCCATATGTTTGTTTATACTCATGAATTTTTGATTGCACCATAATGGACTTTTGAAAAAAAGTGAACCATGTTAGTCTGAGGTCCACAAAGCACAGTCTACACACATATAGATGGCTGTTCTGTGCCATAAAGGGAAAGTGTAGTCTCTTACATGTTGACACAAGCAAAAAGCTTTAATGCAGTAGCTTTACCATCTTAAATATCACCAACAGTGGTCATGCCTTGCTTTCCTATCCTTTCCTAAGTGAACAACGAAAATACGTGCTGTATGAAAACCCTGGGTTATAGGAATGGTAAGGGTTACATCCACATCCAAAAAGCTGCAAAAGCAGCGATCCAGTTCCTCAAAACTGGCCAATTAGGACTTTGTAAAGTCAGCAAAACCAAAGTAGAAGAGGATCATGACCTGTTTCCACAAATGACTGTGCATTTTGTGCTCCACTGATTTTCTTTCTCTCTCTCTGTCCTCCACAGTGAGGTCAGGAATCAGGATGAGTTAAACAAGAACATGCCCGAAACTATTATTTGATTAATCAGTTCAGTTCAGATCTCTATTGTCCCACGAGAGGAAAATCTTTTTGAAGCAAGGCAGCATAAAAAACATAAATAGATAAAACATGAACACGATAAAAACTAAATTTTTAATCGAATTAATTACATGATATGCTGATTAATTAATCGCAATTAATCGCATATATCAATATTTGCTTGGAAAATATTGAATGAATATATTTCAACTCAAAAACATTATTGTGGCACATGAGTAAAGCATTGAATAGAAATATCAAAAGGAAATTGTAAATCAATAAATTGTTTTATTTCCAATCATTTTTCCAAATACATGTTTTTTTAATCATTGAACATAAGCTTATCATTTAAGCACCAATGTGGCCATGACGGTCTTTTTTAACTATTTAACACACAATTTACATTTACGGTCAGAATTGTTCGACACACGGTGTAAGAGGGGTGCCTTTGTAAGTTCACTCCAGTGGTGTCCGTGGCACCCTGAGTGCTCTCTTGTCGTTTAGAAATTAAGAGCGCTGCTCAGAGCCACACTGACTGCTCCAATGGTGTGAAAATTCCTTACTGCAGAAATTGCAAAGAACAGTGTATTGCTGAGGACCCAAGGAAGTGCAGTGTCGAGTGTGAAGTTGTTTGGATGAGCAGTTCTCGAGAAAGCTGCAAGCAGCAATACTGGAGGACAAGCAATCGGCCCGTTCTAAATAGGCATGTTTTGAACAGGCACTGCAGTAGTGTTTACAAAGCTACTGTGGCCGGTTGTATGTTAAGTGATGTATGGGCTCAAGGGGCATCATAGAGCATGATTAATCTGTGTTAATTTATTTTATTTTATTATATTATAATAATAATAATATTTTTTATTATTTTTTCTATAATTAATTAATCGAAATAAACGCGTTATTTTGACAACCGTAATAAAAATACAATAAGGTCACTGAAGACATCAAAAGTTCCTCTAATCAGTTAGACGAAGAATTATTCTAATAATCGATTAACTGTTTAAGTAATTTTTTAAGAAAAACAAAAAGCCAGACATTGCATAGCTCCAGTTCCTGCTGTGAGAATTTGCGGCATTTGTTTTCTTATGTGACGGTAAATTGGATATCTTTGAGTATTGGACCGTTGTTTTGACTAAACAAGTCATTTGAAAACAACATCACCTTGGGTTTCAGGCAATTGTGATTTTCACATTTTCACTATTTTTCACAGAATTGCTTGATAGTTTTCCTGTCCTCAAGAGAAAAAGCATGCTTTATTATGACATAAGAAACCAATTTTTTTCTTTAGATTCCTTGTCAGTTGTCACAACTGCAATCTAACCAAACTTCCAGATATTTATAAGACTGAACGACTTCAATTTCAGTACCATTATGTGTATGGATTTATCAGCATTCAGTACAAGTTTGAGGTTATGCAAAGATGTCTGAAGGACGTTAAAGGCAGATTGTAATCCAGACGTGGCTTCAGTTGGAGAAGAGCCTACAAGTGCATACAAGGTTGTATCATCTGCATAAAAATGGATATTAGAAGTCTGTGTTGGAGTAATAATATTGTTTAAGTAGACTGTAAATAATAACGAAGCCAGCTAAGAACCTTGTTTTAATAATAAACCTGGTTATTAAAAGGGAGGTTGATGTGAGACCATCATCACCAGTTCTGAGCATGTTTATCCAAACAAAGACAGCGTAATTTGACCAAACGATTAATTGAGAAATCAGAAGATTAACTGATTAACTAAGGAAAACAAGTTAGTTAGTTAGAGCCCTGGGTGATAGTCTGCCTTCTCATTATGCTATCTGCTCCCCTTAAATCCACCTTAAAATGCAGTCCTGACATTGATATAAATCTATTATTCCCTCCACTTGAGTGTCAGTGAGTTCATGGCAGAGACGTACTGGCAACATTAGACCACACTGAGTAGAGCAATCATGAGCAAATCATTTTAGTCAGATGCTCATCACTATGACTATTTTAAAAGGCAGAGCTGCTCCCACTGTCTTGTTAGCAGATGAAGTCTGAGGTTTCCTAATAGCTGCTCCCTTGTGGCTCCCCACGTTTTACTGTGAGTTGCAGGAAGTGATGGCCCTGTGGGAAAGCCATTAGCCACTGGTTGTCTCTCTCGTTCTTTCTCTCTGCCCCCACCTCTTCCCTCTGTTTCTGCAGAGATGTGGTGAAGACACACTCACACATTACGTTCACATCCACATATGCACAAACTGCCGCAGCATTCTCGAGACCGTTAAGCGGCTGTCAGGGTTGTTTTGTTTTGACCAGCTCCCATAAGGCCAGTGGAGTCTGTAAATCTCAACAGTCTTGGCAGGAAAGCCATTAGTGGATGGTCATTCTGGGCCAGCTGCTTAATGCTCACATTGAGGGATAGCCACTGGGAGGGCAACTGGAGGGCACAAGGGCCGTAACGACCAAAATGACTCAATCAATGCTTAAAATTCAGACATGCGTAGATATTTAGATTTTGCTGACTTCATATTTGTGCTTGAAAATGAATTCAATGGAAAATGTGATATCAATATATGATATAATAGGATTAATAGCTACAGGGACACACACACATACACATGTCTTCTGTAATTAAGTGTGCATACCATTGCTGGACTATTAATGTGATGTGTGTTGTCTTATCTTTTGCACATTCACTCATTATTTATACACCTTTGCATACCGTGTGTGTGTGAATGTGTTCCTGCACAAGAGCACATTATCATCTTGCTATCTCTCTCTTCCACACATCTGTACTAATTTCCATTGACAGATTTAATTACCATGGTGACAAACAGCACACCGACCCAATCCACCATTATACATACCGTGTAATTATACAACAGTGCCATTATCTTGTAGGGAGGTATCACTCAGAATAGCACGTCAGCCAAAAATAGCATAAGCTGGTGGAGCATGTTACAGGATAGAGTCTGACTGTAAAATGCTGATACACCTAAAATCACTGCTATTCACTCTGATCTTCATGTGGTGTTGAACACACATACAGTTACCGTACAGACACTAAATCGGGCTCGTGCACACACAATCAAATGCTGCTGTTTGGAGATCAGTACTCTCCCGTGTGTGTGTATGTGTGACCCTGAATGAGCAGTTCCAGTTTGGATGTGGACCATTAAAAAACCAGAGCAAGGTTAGGATTGGATTTTCCTCTGAGACTTAAAATCAGAAATAAAAGTTATTGCTTGCTCCTCCAAATCCTTTCAACACGCTGCTGCACACACACTTAACAAGACTTCAATTTATTGAATGAATCGCTATATATGAATCCTGCATTATCACGTAAAAAAGAGCTTTCTAAATCTTTCTACCTCTCATCTTTCTCTGTAAGGCTGCGACTGTACATACTGTATGAGTATTCCCATTAGGCTGGAGAGAGTTTTCAAAGTGTCAGCTACATAGCAGCAGATGAATAATGCAAAGGAAATAAAAGGCTTTTTTCTGCATGGCAGCTACATGAGCTATGATACATCAGATGTAAGCTGTAAACTGATGCTAACCTCAAAACGTCTGCTTGACTCGCCTTTTCTGTTGTGTGACTTGAATGACTCCTTGCATCCACAACGATGATACTTCGGGTGTGTATGTTATGGGTTGTTTTGATGAGTCCTTTCACTTAATAGAGGTAAATAAAAGCCTTTATATAGTGTATATGAGATAAAATGCAATGGGCTGTCATTCACTGTTTTCAGAAATTAGTTATTTTACATTAAGGCTATAAATAGATGGAGCTGAATTAAGGTTAATATATTATACATTTCAGTCATTTTATATCTTGTCACAATTTTTCATTCCAGTTCTTTCTTTTCCCACCTCTTCTTTAACTTCCTCTATTCCTTTGTTCTTCTTGCGCTTCAAACTCAAAACCCATCTCTTCCTCCCTCATGTCTGTACTCTGTAACCTCCTGCCGTAACAGCACATGCAAGTCAGGTTTTTTAATGTATAAATTCAGCTCATGCGTTATCATTTCCGTTCACGTTCCTCCCCTAATCTCGCCCTCTCTCTGTCTTTGTCAGCAGAATATTGAGTTGAGCCCGTGGTGCGTAATAAGCACACCGCTCAAATGCACGCACACACATAAATACATGTCGAAAAAAGAAAAAAAAGAAAAAGAGGGCGAAAGAGAGAGAAAAGGGAGACAGAAGATTCAAAATGACTCCAAGATCGAGCTGTAAATCATGAATAACTAATAACATGTTCGTATTCTGGCTGTTCAGTCGTGGTGTCATCAATCACGGCCCTGTCTTTTTACTCCGCTGTAGCTTCATTAAGCTGATAATGGACTCTGGGCTGCATGTCAACCAGGCAATATCAGCTTCTATTCAAACTGTGATTAAATAACCTCTCTGAGCATCTAAACTCACTCTGAAGTATGTTTGCCCCTATATAATCTAGCTGATAAATGCCTTTCATTGCTACTACTGTAGTGGGTTTACTGTACAGCACTGCAGTTTTCTCAGGCAGGACTTCAGATGTATCCCTAATATGTCTTATTTTATATACAGTATATTTTGTATTTTAATACCATATTATATCAAATTAACCTCCAGCTACAAAATTCTCTGTATAGACACACTCATATCAATCTCATTTTACAATAAAACCTTCAAAAGTATCTGTGATGGGGAGATTGAGCTGTTACATAATCTACCAATCTTTCTGTCTCCCCCCCACCCCCCGCAAACCGGGACCCTTTGCTCTTTCAGGTGATAAGCTGATTAGAGAGATGACAACCTCCAGTCACAGACAGACACACAGCGGGAGGTCTGATGAAGCTCAGCCAAACCCCCCTGTCTGAAATACTGATTGATTCTGCCGTCCACCACACACGAGTATGAGGATTCGGTTGAAGATTATCCTACTACGGGTTTCCCGAAATCATTTTAATGTCGAGATCAAATTCATTCTTGGAGATGACCAGAATGAAGCAGTTCTTTTTTTAGTAAGCACATGTGTGTAGTTTTTATAGATTAAACTGGCAGGAGTGATATGTAACAATATAAAATATTCATAATAATAAGGCTGGTTTTATAAAGATATGTTACATACTATTCTGTACATTCTGTACACATGACATCCATCATTTAAGGTAAATAAACCCTAATTTGGTGCAGATTTGATGATGTACATTATTTTTTACCCCCACATGACCAACTGTGCCTATCATCATACAACCATAGTTCTGTAACTATTCATTTCAGTTCGTGAGTTAGTCTGGCAGTCACCATCTGGGTCTGTCAGATGGCGAGAACGCTTGAGCCATAACTGTTTGGATGTTTCTCATCACTGCCGTCTGTAATGTGACTGTAGCATCATCTCCCTAGAAAATTCCCAAAACAGACTGTAAAAAGCAGTGAGATCTTTTCTCACTGACTGGAAGTGACGTCAATAAAAGCCCTCTGAGACGAACTTGTGATTTCGGGCTTTATAAATAACACTGACGTGACTTGTCAGTGCACTTCTGCTCCTCCACACTCACAGACCCTTTTCACAGTGTCGCAGCAGGGTGAACGCAGCTGCAGCTAATAAAATGAATAAAGGGTAAGTTTGACTGGGATGTGCCAATTACCAAGCGCGGACGATAATACTGACTACTGTCAATTTTTGTCACTCATTAACTTATCTAAATCAAAGTATTTAAGTCATTAAGTTTATTAGCTGCAGCTGGGTTTTCTATAATACGGCAGCTCTGTGAGGAGCCCCTTGAGAAACAAATCTACCCCTGCAGCAACAAATAGTAATAGTTTGACTATTTATTTTTTAGACCTTTTTACACCGTAGCCTCCGTATATCTGGGGTAATTTGTTGTTGATGTGACGTCAATATCATGGGCAATGAACTCATCAATGTCCCACTGTATTCAATGTTATTATGCCGCTTTCATGTCATATCTTTCAGACTGTAACTGCAAGCTTCTGGTTCACATCAGGCTCCGAGTTGTAACTCTGAGTCAGAGGTATCGAGAATTTCTGAATGCAATCTCCCACTTGGTGAAAAGAACTACAGAAGTTTGGCGACATGGATGCAAAGCCACCACCTCTGGCAGTTACACTACAGATCATTAAATCCCATATTAACACGCATACAATTAAAGGTGTAGTTTGCAGTTCTAATCCAATACACTTTTTGTCAAATTCAGCGAATATCTCCTCACGGTCCACTAGCTGTCCGTTCTGTGTGTGCCACTTGGTAGCAAAGAAACAAGCTGTAAACACAACATTGACATATTATCATCTTGTAAAGTAAGAGTAGCTAATTCAGGCTTGAGTTCCATTTACTGCTTGTTCTACTGATATTGAGTGAATGCAGAATTACCTCCCAAAATCCAGTTCACCATAAAGTGATTCACTATCTACTGAACTTGGAAGTGATTTAAGACACACCACTGACTGTATATGGAAACAGAGCTGTTAGTTCTACCCTGTGGGTAGAGTGACAAACTGTTGAGGCTTAAAATAGGTCCTCTTAATCTCCTTTTCAATCACTAGCAAAACTAAGACTAACCCATAACTCTATAAACCAGTTCAATATAGTGTATCTTTGTGAACTGGCGAATCCAGTCACAGCCAGATAATGTCATGGATCATCAGTCATAAAGGTTGTGAAATCAGTAAAGAGAATCAACCAGAACAATCCAGAAAGCTTCAACACTGTAGGCGATTTACAATTCATATCAGATAATCAATAAGCGTATTTGAGTGAAGCAAAGGGAAGCTGCTGCGTGTGTTTGTTAATGCAGAGAGACGGAACGTGAGGAGGAAGGGAAAGTACGAGCCAAGAGGGGAGGAATTTGTTATTTTTACTCTCCAAGAAGTGTTATATGTCATTTTATGATTCAGACTCTTCATGTGACTGCTGGCTGAACTCCACACCAAACATAATACATCAAATTAATGTTTTTAGATCATACAGTGTATCTCATTCACTGTGACATAAAAACAACTCTGCACCACAACATTACTCCTAATGACGGTTGTAGGATATGATTGGCCCCACGCAAACAGATAGCAGCGTCAACAAAGTCAATCCTCATCTGTGACACACACACTCTGTCTTCTCCCATTTCTCAATAACGGTTATCTGTCCGTCCTTCATATACCTCCCTCGCAGCTTTATCATTGTCCTTTCCTCCTCTTCCTCTCCTCATTTATTCCCTCTGACATACCCGTAATGTCTCCTCAATTTCCTCTTTCACCCTTCACCCAACCGTGCACCCATCCATCCATGCGGCTCAACCTTACTCATCTGCTCCACCCTCCTCTTCATCCCTCCTCACCGCATTGTGCTTTCATATCGCTGAAGCCGGAGTCATCAGAAATTCAGGAGTTTTATTCTGAGTGATAACACAAAAATTGGCCTGTGCTTGCAAATTGTAAATCACTTATCAGCTTTCTCTCTTTTTTCCCTCTCTACAGCTCTACTGTCTCTTCATCCCGCCCCTTGCTTGCTCCGTCCATGCGTGCCATCAGAGGCCACTTCATCATGTTGAAGCACCGAGGTTGAAAGCTAATTAACGAGGCTCGTACTTAATACGTGCTCAGCCATGATTTTCATGTCATGCGAGTCTGACATCAGAAGGGAAGAAGCACATATTGCAGCTGTCAGCCTTCCTACTCATCTTCCTCCTCTTCCTCTACTGTACTTCATGATCCTCTGTCACCTCCATCTGTCCTTTTTCTTCTGTCAGTCTGTAGAGGTTGCGTTATTTCTGGGCTCTGGACTTTTGACAAAAATCTGCTGAAAAGAAAGTCTTTCTGACAATAATTCATACACACATTAGAAAATAGAACCATATTTATGTATTTATACGAGGATTTCTACAGTAAAATGCATTTCTGGAGATATAATTGATTCCCTTGTGAAGATCGCTGAAGGTCAAAGTTGATCCACTTTTTGAGTTCATGATTGCATCGTCCCCTTTCCTCACCACTCCCTCCTTATCATCTATTTCTGCCCCCCTATCTCATCTCGCCCCCCTTCCCTCCCGCAGGGTCGAGTGCACAATGCAAGCGGCTGTTTGGATGTATAGAATCAGCTGACTTATTCTTGATCCTGTGTGTGCTCTCCTTTTGATAGATGCTTAACAAAAAACAGACATTTCTACAGAGCATATGGAGCACCTTGGCTCACGTTTGGTGTGACCAGTATTTATTCCTCTCGCTCACCTCTTCCTCTTCTTTCTTGCCCCCTTATCTGAGGTCCGTCCCTCCAGTAAAAACAGTAAATGGTAAACTGAGTTGTATAATACCCATGTAGTTGTCTGTGTTTAGTTTTCCATTACTACTTTTATCCTCTTCATTTCCAATGCCTCTAAAAAGTAAAGTACAGTAAATAGGCTGATTTGAGAGCCAAAATCCACTCCATCTTATTTCATGATAGCCATTAGCACAGCTAGTGCATTCTGCTCAAGGTGTGTGTGTAGAGAGAAAGAAAAGAGAGGGAAAATCACTCCCCCCACACTGAATCAAAACAATGTTTGCCTCCTCTAAATGCATTTACATAGCAGAGGAAATTGCTTTTTCTCAAAGCAAGCCTATTTTCTGTGGCTGTGCATTGGATGAAATTGTTTTGTAAGAACGTACATATGTAGGTTATATCTTCAATTCCTGGTGTGCATCAAGCCCTGGATTTAGAACTACGTTATACAAGGGGCAGTGTAGTGTTAGTCCTGTCCTCTCCTCCTTTTGTTGTTCTTTTATTTCTTATATTTCCATAACCGCTGAAGCTTCTATGACTTCCCTTCATTGCCGCCGCCACCACCCTCATCTTGATAGGTCACCTCACCACTAAAGCCACAGCTTCAGCAAATGTTACACAGATTTTTACCTTAGCATTTCAAACAACACTTATGAGATCATATTTATCTATTGCCATTTTAACATCAATGAAGAGCTGAATATTGCAGCTTTAAAGATATAATCTCGAAGATTTTCATTTAAGTAAACGTCTGTTAAGTCACTATCTATCGCTGAATGATGCAACACAATGGCGATTGAGCCTATGGCCCACTGATGAAAGCCCTTGCATTTGCGGTATTACGACCCGGGTGTCGGTGGCGACTTTCCCGGAAAAATCACAAGTGGCGCACAGTTAGGTTTTTAACAAGGCTTTTAACACCACAGACTCGCTCTTCAACTCACCTGTGTGTGAAGCGGCGTACTGTTTTTTTCTGTCTCTGCTAGCGTTGTGAGTTAACGGTTATAATGACCGAACAAACAGAGAAAAGGTTGACGACTACAGATGATGAAACCGAAACTGAAACTCAAGTGAGGTCCAAAAACACACCTGCAATTACTGATTATTGCCATAGGTGCCGTGAAAGACAACGAAATGAAAACCTTCAAAATTACAACTTTAATGTTGCCAGATCTTCATTTAT
>NTHP01000072.1:213289-239840 GCA_003416845.1 Oplegnathus fasciatus | reverse complement strand
AGTAGCATGCAGACAGACAGATGACAGCACATGTTCGTGTATGCACTCATGCATATAAACCCATATCTCCAGCCCTTTAACCTCACACACACACACACACACACACACACACACACACCATCTGCTGGATGAGCAGACACAGGCTGAAGGTATACACTTGTGACTGACAGTGGAGTCAGACCGTGGTGCTGCGTTGTCCTTGCTGATGGCCTACAGAGTGTCCCAGTGATTCAGAAGAGGCTGGAAGGCCAGCATATGCTGGGGCAGCCTGCACTGTGAAAGTCAATCATTTATTCCTGCTACACATTGTATTATCTGTTACATATTAAACATATTTATATACAGTGATCTGATACAATACAATGCTTTCAGTACATTTACAGTGCCATTTTATTCATGTGATGCTCTCATGGTCCTCATATTTGACAAACATTTGGATATGAATTATTGTATTAATGTATGATGTGTGTGTGGACTGTATACCGACAGATTGAGTGCCGCCTGAGTAATCCACGTGGACTCGTTTCACCTTCATCTCAGAGTTCAGGTCAACCAAACAAATCTCATTAATAGTTCTCCCAGTCCTTCCTGACATTCAGCTTTTTCCTGTTGAAGAGGCAGCTGACTCATCTGTCCATCTGTCTGCCTATCCAGTCTTACTTCCATCGCCCTAAAGGGGCAGAATTATTGATGGCGCTGTGGCTTATAGCTACATCCAAGTCAGATGACTAACTGCTGATGCCAACAGACTAACTGTGAAATTACAGAGAGGGGAAGTGACAGCTAGTGTCTCACGTTTTTACATTTTCAGGAGAGAAGGAGACAAACACAGTCACCACCAAACACTTTATTAGAACAAAAATATCTGAACAGAGAGTTGGATGTCTCATATTTGTCGCCCCTAAACTTAACCACATGGTTATTATTGTAACCATGACAATGAAGCCCCCCGCACCTTACAAAGTAGTCATTTTAATCCAAACCGTGGTCTTTCCTTCAACCTAACCAACCTGATTTTGTGCCTAAACCTAACCAAACCTTTACCATAGAGTTATCATATCGTAAAATTATTTATTATTTAACAGTGATGTGTGCTTATGTGTCGTCCTAGAGGGCATGGACAAACAACGAATGAGTTTGTTGTTTAATTTGGACGACTTTCCGCCAGTTTTGGGAGAGAGATTTCCCCTCTAAACCTCTCAGAAGGGTTCATTTATATAATCTTTTGGCCAAATGTGGTTAAATGATTAAATATTTCACGAAAAGCAAAAACGAAGAGAAAAGTCCAAAAAAATAAACCTTTTCTTCTCCCCCACTATTCATTTTGGTTTTTGTCTCTGTGTTCTCTCTGTGGGTTGCAGTGTATTAAACCAACACGGTCTCTTCAATATGCGTACAAATAACAGAACTTTTACACTTTGAAACAGCGTGCAGTGCATACACCAAATTCAACTTTTGCAGGTGATACGCCAATCCTTACCATTCACTTGTGTGGAGAGCAGATGCGTCCAAATGCCACGTGTTTTAGGCACGAAAAGTACTTCAGTTTAGGAAAACATCATGGTTTAAATAACAACGTGACTTACGTCAGTAAACTAACGTATGTAACAGAAATGACGTTAGCCCTACATAAGTTATGTAACGTCAGTTAAGTTACATACTTAACAACAAAAAAGCCAACACTGACTTTGGTTCACACGGCACACAAGCTGCGGTCTCCTGGGTGAAAGTCCTCTGTTTGTCTGATCCATACATCCTTTGCAACTTCGTCGCTCTTTATACTACGTTACCTGACATGGCGTCAGATAACAGGCGTATGAAATGCCTGCAAAATTGGACATTGGTGTACACATTGCACGTATTTTCACATTGTAAAACCTGTGTTATTTGTACAACTTTGGGTGAGAGTGGGTTAATTAAACTGCACTGTGTGAGTAAGGTCGTGAGAGCAACTTTCCTGGCAAGGTCCGTGGCACCAGCTTCCAAGATTTTTTTGCCGGTGCCACATCCCTCAGCTTACCCTAAACAAAGTGGCAGGGGCTCGAGATGCTACTAAAGTGACGGATTGGAGCTTTAAAGCCTCTGTAATGATCTCTAGTGGTGAGGATTATATAAGGAGAGTGTGTCATGTAGATGGACGGTGAATCTCGCTGGTTAAGTTCAAAGGGGACAAGGATGGGTGCATGCACGTGTAGTTGTGTACAGATATAGTACGTCTGTGTGTACACTTGTATATGTGTGCTTGTCAGTGTAAGTCACCCTGCCGCTGTCTCTCTGAAAGCACTTAGCAGACACAGTCCAGCGGCCCCGTAAAGAGCTCCTGTCTAATGTCCACTGTCCCTCTGTTCCTGGGCATTATGTAAGGAAACACTGGAGACTCATTTATAAAACATCAGCTCTTTGACTTTATCCTGGATTTCATCGTGTAATCATTTCAACAACTGCGATGACAAAAAAAAAACAAGATATCAACTGCAAGACATGCAGTATTGTACCTTGGGTAAGGCTGGCGTTTATTTTTAGCTTTTAAAAGGTGACTAAATCTTTAGAACAAACTCGACAAATGCTAAACATAGCAAAACAAGATTACAGCATGTGAGCTCTTTGGAAATACTTCTCTGGAAACAGTGTGGGAAGAAAAGAGATCAAAGGTACTGCAAAAATTCTATTAAAAAGCCTGTTCTTAATTTGGCAATCACAGCTGTAATTTAAGTTAGCTCTGGGCTTTAAATTGCTGTCACATTAAGACATTTTAATTAAATTATCACCATGGGAAGGATTTAGATTGTAAGCAGGAATTAGAACATTTTATCAATGAGGCCCACTGTGTATAGCCCACTACAGGGGAGACATGTAAAGACTAAATTACAGTGACATTACAGCCAAAACAATAGTCAGACTCCCTCAGAAATGGTTAATAATTCATTGACACTCAATGATACCTTTTAAGATGGTGTGGTTTGAGGACATAAACAGGACTGCACAGAAACATCAGCTGAGGAATCACAGCTATGAATGGATGTCATACCCATTGTTTAAAAGCAGTATAATGTAAATTAAAAAAAGGTCAGAAAAAGCTCATAAATCACAGTAATGTATTCATATTCATGACTTAAACAGTATGTACTTCAAGTGCCTGCTGGAGACATTTAGAGTCAGGCTGCTTTAAAGGGCATGTCAGGTTGAATATGCCATATTTGTGCTATGCATCACAACCTGCCATTTCAAGCCTATATAACATCATGAAGGTCACATAAGAGGATTTCATAAGATAAGCAAGCAAAATGCCTACTTTCATATACAATGTAAATGTTGTGATACACCTTTCCAGTCCATCTACATATTAAAAATTCAAACCAATAATCGTGAATTCAAATATCAAATATTACAGTCACGAGGCTAAACTAAACTTGTGACCACAGAAGGTGCAGTATCTCTGGTGGCTTGTTTAAACAGCGTCATGGGTCCTGGCACGCTGTTCTGTTTACATTTCGGGTCCTGGTCCGTGATGAACTGGTTGTGTATTGCTGACTGATCTTTACGACTGTTTGTGGAAGTGGACTTTCTCGTTATTTCACCACAAATTATTCAGTTTTTGCCACTGCCAACACAAACTTCCTTTAGTTTATTCTTTGGTCTCCAACAAAGTCTTTGCCATCACATGCATAATGAAATGTTAGTAACTGCCTTACATGTTTTCCTGTGCATGACATAATCTCAACATTATTATGTATACATGATATAAAATACCATGGTGAGTACGCCTTTGTTAACCTTTCAGATGCTGCGGTGCTGGTCTGTGTTTCACAGTAAGAGTTATATATTAATATGCTATCTTTATTTCTAAACCACTTAATCAAAGAATGAATGTGGGAAAAGCGAAAAAGTAAGTGTACTCATGCTTACTACTACTGGGCTGCAACATGTATAAATACCATTAAATAAAGTGGAAAATTCACCTTACACACCTTATACCCAGTCGAATATTCATTAGTTTTGTTCAAATTCCTTAGTTTGGAGCTACATGCTATGGGTTTGACTTTAAATGATATTGACACAAATATGTTTAGGCTTAAAGGTTCTGTATGTAACTTTCGGACTGTCGGACTACCCTGCATGTTAAAAAATGACGGCATGACCAGCGAGTTAATAAGCGGCACCAAGGGGT
The DNA here is from genome assembly GCA_003416845.1 of Oplegnathus fasciatus. Taxonomy (NCBI): domain Eukaryota; kingdom Metazoa; phylum Chordata; class Actinopteri; order Centrarchiformes; family Oplegnathidae; genus Oplegnathus; species Oplegnathus fasciatus. The sequence goes on along the minus strand of NTHP01000072.1, from coordinate 235,672 downwards.
CCTGACCAAGCGTCCATATGTGACAAGTATGGAGTTGCGTTGGATTTTCCAGGAAAAAAACGTCCTGAGTCCTTTATATAGAAATCAGTCCACACGGTGTTACAGGCAACCGAGAAAGTCGGGAAGGTCTCATTTTTTAAGTTTTGTTACCATCTGTGATCCCTGATCGATCCGACCTTCATTCAGAAAACAAGCATTTTAAAAGTTGTTTGCTTGACGTCTTGCAGACAGACATGACAAAGCATGAATTCAGACTTTTTACAAATCAGCATCATGATGTAGTTGTCCTTTTGATCTGTTTATTGCAATTAAATCACAGCAAAATCTGTTTATTTTGGGATAAGCAGTAAGCCAGATTAATTCAGCTGACATGTGATTTGCTGATACAGTGAATATTTATTGATTTTGACACACCAAACTGCCACTCACCGGACACAGATGGAGAGGCGAATATTCACAATAAACACAAATGATCCCGCGGTCAAACTTGCTGTTGTCCAAACTGTTTCCTGTGCACGAGCACAAGTTGTGTTCCTCGGTCCGAGCCTCTCTGTTTGTTTCCCATTTGCACCAGACTGTTTGTCAGCACACACACAGAACGGACAGCTAGCGGACCGTGAGGAGATGTGGGCACGGTTAGACATTAAGGGACCAAACATTTTATTTTTGGCTTTATGAATCGACTGGAAAAAGTAGAGAGGAGGAAAATAACAAAGAACCAGAGTCTGAGTCCAAGCTGTCACATACACACAGTTATTGCTAGTTAGCTTACAGCTAATGTCTTTCTGGTACTGTAGGTACATTTTCTGTCAGAACAAACCTTTAGGATGAGGCACTTGAATCTTTTAAGTACATGGATTTTTTGGACATTTGGCCTATCAAGTTGTTTTGGCTGATGTGTTAGCAAACACCTGCTTTCCTACACATCTGGCAATGGCAACGAGGGGAGTTTGATTTCTAGTCACCTGTTGAACGTAAGTAGCTACAACATTTATTTGTCTACTAATTTTGTTTTGTTAACTCCTGAGAATAAATGTCTGCTTTCGCATGCTAACAGTGCCTTGGCTCGCTAACAGGCTACCTTCTCATTAGCTTGTTTAGCTTGTTCGGTCATTTAATTCAATGCTAACATGAAAAAATATTGCTTAATACGTCCTCATAATATTTATGTTAGCTCAGCTGTGTTTGCTGCTGTTCTTTCTTGTACAAGCAAACCACTGACAGATGTCCAGCTCACAGGCTAACATCGTGAATCACTGTTGGTGAGTAACCGGTAATGATACACTGTAATTATCTTTATTTATATAGCACCTTAGAAAAACAAGTATGTAATGTAAGAAAAGAAAATCCAAACTCTTCCTGTCTGAAGTGTTACATCAGAAGGTTTTTCTTCCTCCTGTTACCTTCACTGCAACCTGCTCTGGTTGCTGTGGAAACAAACTTAAGTGAGCAATTTAAGAACATGATATATTTCTAAAAAGAGATGGTGTAACATTTCCATCCCCGATACCACACGGTGTTAACGGTTAGCTGTGTGACGTGTGAGGTACATATCAGCTTTAGTGTGTGATATACACTTTACTTAAAGCTCTTAACTGTGTGTAACCGTACATCTCATGTAATAGATATATGTTGTATAGATTGCATGTGTGAGTATGAAGTGACGGGGACTGTGGCTCAGTGGTGCTTGAGGAGCTCGCCAGACATCGCCTGGACACCGTGTCATGCCACTGAGGGCCTGCCAGCTGACCTGTTTGTCTGCGAGTGTGTGTGTGTGTGTGAGAACCCTTCATGCGAGGTTGTACGATGCTCCTGCCAATCCTCTATTTTGTGCGCTTGTATCAGATGTCTGTTCAAGTGTGTACAAGCGAAGTGGTTCCAGGATCCCCCCTCAATGCTTCATAATGTCTGCTCGCGCGCGCGTGTGTGTATGTGCACGTGCTGGTAATGTATTATGTGTTTGTGCTGGCGGTCAAGGAGGGCGCCTGGGAGGACTGGTGTTTGATTGGCGCGTGCTGCCGAGATCTGCTCCTTCCTGTTAGCGTACGCATCACTTCCTCTCACCCTGCCCAGAGCTACTGCCTCGCCGTCTCACAATCACTCTGACACGATTCCCTCTCCTCTCCTTATTTTTTTTCTTCGTCTTCTCGTGACTTACTGTCCTTACTTTGTCTTTTCGTTGTCTCCCCTGTCTTTGTTTAAGTGCCTCCTGCGCCTCTGCTCCCATTTCACTCTTTATTCCCTTTCATTTTCTTTTTACTTTTTAGCCTAATCTTTCTTTCCTTTTTAGTTCCACTATCATAGTGCTCCTTTCCCCCCCAGTCTTTGTCCATTTGTCTCTCTCTGCTCTCCCTCTTAACTCTCAGAAGGCCACTTTTGTTTTAACAACTTGACAGCCAGTTCATCATCCTCAATGAAGCATTTCTTCGCCTCTCGCTCCCTGCTCTCTCCCCTTCAACCCCTCGAATTTCTCCCTCCCTAACCTTTTCCTCTTTCCATATCTGCTCTATATTCAATCCTAAAGCAACTCCCTTCCTCCTCCTCCTCCTCCCCCTCTTCCTCACCCTCTTCCTCTCCTCCTCCTCAGCTGCTCTCCCTGAAGACAGAGCAGATGCAGCCAGGCAGAACAGCCAGCATGTTCCCATGTACTCTTACTCCAGCTCTGCGGCTGCAGCAGCCCTCTTAAACCTCTCAATTTCTCTCTCTATCACCCCCTTTTTCACCCTCATACTTCATTTTCCTCAGCACACATGATGTTTTTTGGCATCCTCATTCTCTTTCTTACTTTTTAATTTCTTCTGTCTTTTAAATTTCCATCCATCTTCTCTCTCCTTCTCCTTCCTTCTGTCCTTGCACCGTGCTTCCCCTCTGCCTCCTTTCCTTTCTCTTGCCTCCAGGCTTTATCCGTGGTCTTCACATCTCTCTTCTATCTCCCTTCCCTGCTAAATATTGCTTGAGGCCATTCTTGCGTCTTTCTTCCTCAAGCCCTCTTCTCTACTCTAATTCCCCCCTGTGTTTTTACCATTAACAGCATGGCTTCTCGGCTTCCTCTCTCTTTCTCCCCGTCTTTGCTTCCTTTCTGCTCAGCATCGAACCAACTCTCCTCCTCTTTGCTCTTCTCAGTTTTTATTTACTCCTCGATTCTCGTCATCTCCTCCCTCCTTTCTTGTGCAGTTTTTATCAGTGTCACGTATGGGTTCATGTTTATGCTAATGACTTCCTTGCCTCCTTACTTTGCCCACAGCCCTGTCACATCATGTGCAGCAGCATTTTGAGGGGCAGTGACTGAGTTAAAAAAAAAAATGAATGAAAGTATGCTCATTTGAATAAAAAGACAGAGACAAAAACACTTCTGGAGTTAGGTAAGTGTGTTGGAAGTGGCTGCTAGATATTTCAGTCATAATGGTTCAGCTGTTATCTGGCTGCTACCAGCTCTCAGCTCTTTGTCTGCCTGCCTCTGTTGCCTCTCTTTAAGGTCACTGTCACTGTAAACAATATGCAACACCCAGTACGAAGCGTCTTATCTAACCACAGTCAACAATTAGCCTGCTACAGTGTTAAACAGCTACTATGTGAGCTCCAAGGTATCTAATGCCATCTGATAAGATTATTAATCAGTTTTTCACAATATAGGCATAAAGACATTATAGGAGCTTTGAAAATTTCTCCAAATCTTAACACACTCTCAGAGTTGGTTGTGGTTTTCGATTGCAGCATACGAAGAAGAAAGCTCCATCTGTGTTGCTTAATATTTGGCAGAGCATGATTGCATAAAATTGGATGCTACAACACAACTAACGAGATGGTTGGACCAGACAGTTTGCATTTACGTCACAAATTTACTTCACCTCAGTGAGCAAGTCCACTGATCGCTTAATCAATTGATTTGTGATAATGAGATCTGGAGCACACGGTTATCCCTCCATATCCCCTCTCATCGTTCTGTCTGTCGAGACACTGGTTTGAGCTCAGAACTGGCTGCTGTGCGTAGATTACCTCATCCGTTAATTAATACATTGATACAAAATGCTGACCACATAATCAAACACACAATATTGCTGCTTTCAGTGTCCTCTACGGTAATTAACTGATTAGGGGAACTAATTAAGAAACAGTCACAGTATGATCTTAGTTTCAGGCAAACACGCAAACCAATTATAACTGCTGAGTAAATCACCTTTTACCATTCGACACTAGAAGTCTGTTTTCATGTGCATCTGCTGAACCTTAAATTTCAGTGTAGCACGAGTACGTACCAGCTTGATTTGTGGCAGCTAGTTTGGAGGCCAAGTGTGATGTGGAAACTTGAAACATCTTGTGCCCAGCAGTTAAACTTTTGAAATGAAGCATACAGTATTTGCATATTTATGGCTTCTTGATTTTTCAATGGAAGGAGAAGGAGTAGATGTGCCTTTAAGAATCTTTTTACGAGGTAATTGAACGTTTTGTGGAAAGAACATATCAGACACACACTATTTTCAAATTATTATTATTAAAGAACAACTGACAATGACTGAACATCTTGCCTCAAGGTCTACTTACTAGCTTTTTCCGGCGCATTCAACCACATCTCATGGTCTTCATCAGCGGGTGGAGTTCTCAGTGCTCAGTTGTCATGTCATTTCATGCTCAACTGACAACGTTTTCAGTCACTCACAACTCAGTCAGTGAAAGAAATTAATGCTGATACTGGACATAAAAATTTAATTACATAATTATTATGAAGCAGCCACAATAACGCTAGTGTAGTAATTGTAATTACTATTAATTATTAATTATTATTTGGTCCAGAGGGGCAGTTGAACCTCTGTACCTCTGCATGTGTCCAATAAACAGCCCTGGTGATGCTTCTTGCATTTTGTTACATCACTCACTGTACTGCAGGAAAACACAGGACCAATCACCTTCCTGCTTTACAAACAAACTTGTTCACCCTCAACAGAAGCTTGTAAGGACAAAGTGCAAAGATTTGAGCAATTGCCACGAAAACAATACACTTATGCAGCAGTAGATGCTTCCTTCATTTCTTAGATCTGTATTCAGTCCTATACAGGTTAACAGTTCACAGTGATCATCCACGCACAGCATGCTTTTTGCATTCACGTTGCACTGTTCTCATCTCTAAGCTCCAAGAAAGTAAATCAAGAAGTCTTTGTGTGGATGAGGTGCAGGCGCCCTGAACCATGAACTAAGGTCTTGCTTCTATTATCATGAGGCCGTGTTGATGAATGAGGGCGCTGCATGCAGAGGCACACAGGGTGATTTAACCGCTGCCTGCTGTATTGATCCCTATGGGACTAAGGCGGTTTTCGGTAATGGCGGTGGTGTTTTAGATGATAATGGTGGCAGTGGATGTGATGATGAAGAAAAGAAGAGCGGTGGCTGTGGTAGGTGAGGAAGAGGATGATGAGTAATGATGGTGATGACGAAGGCTGCCGCAGTAGTGATAATGCTATAGATGATGCAGTCTTGGTGGATGTCTTCGATAATGGTGTTGGCGTGAGGAAAATGATGATGTTCTTTGTGTGTGTGTGTCTGATTGCGTGTCATGAGAAGTGAAGGTGGTGGAAATGTTAAAGGATAAGAGGACAATGATGATGAGGATGATGATGGTGAATATGAATCCTGTGTGTGTGTGTGTGTGTGTGTGTTTCAGGAAGTGACGCTGAGCAAGCCAGCCATCTGTCGACAGATTAATCCTGGCTGTGCTTAGAGATATTACCGGCTGGCTTATCGCCGTGGCAACAAGCCTTCAATCCCAGTCCAGCGCAGCCACCATGTGACCTTGCTGAGGAAGGTGGGTGGGGGTTGGACACACACATGCACGCGGGCACACACACACACAACATGCACACACCAAAAACACAGATTTTTGACAATATCACACGCATGCACAGTATTTTGTTAGCGCACACACACACTGCTGCATTCACATAAACTGTGCATTCAGTGAGATGGGGGTTTAAGAGAAAATATGACTGTGCTCTCTCTCTCTCACACACACACATACATGCTTCCTTTCCTCTCATCAGTGCCATGGTCTAAAGGTTTTAATCCTGCTGAAAGGTTTCAGTGTCACCTATTGAGTTCAGAAATGTCATTAAGCCATCCAGCTGGGCTGCACGCAGCTCTCTGCAAATATTGTTTTCAGGCGGCTATATATAGACCTGTATCAATAAGAACTGTAGCCACCTTTGTTCGGTTTCCTTCACACCACAGAATGCTTTTTTATTTCCTAAATCCCATCACTCCCACGTGCTCAAATATCCACCCACTCACGTTTTCTATACACACACATCGCGTTGTACAGGAACCAACACACACACTTGTATTGCATGAACACACGCGTTTTCAGGTCATAAATCAGCAGGCACGAGGCCAGTTCAGGCTTGATGTAACATTCAAGGTTTTATTCAGTCTTTACATACAGTACACCAGTCAGAAATATACAGTGAACCTTCAACGAAGGTCCGTCAGGTACACCATAAAATCTGCAGTCGGAAACAACAGATTTTTAGATGAAGATTACAAAGCGTGAGTGTGTTGTGAGTGTTTGTTTCATCGTTCCTGTTTTCAGTCCATGCTTTGACATCTGTACAGACACAGTAGAAGCTATGCAGAAGAAAGTTTCTAGGGCTAAGATATTTAACTATTTTCCCTTTTGGATCCCTTAAATATTGATTACCACTATAGGATGCCAAATATTGGCTAAACTTGACATTGCTCCCCCACTCCCCTGACACGTCACCGCTCAGGTTTCATCCCTCTCACCGTAACATCCAGCTTCTCGCACAGTTTACAGACACACGTCATGACATAAAGGTGACCTAGTCTTAGCTCATGAGGTGATGGTCTGGGGGCAGAAGTGGAAAGGTGAGAGGTGGAACTGACGTATGCTCTTCCTCTGCTCCACTTGTCCTTGATCCCCCTTTTTCCACTTGAAACTGTAAATCATCAATCTGGAAATGACAGAATTTTAGAGAGACAAACTGAAGCTATCTCAGGTTATAATCTCACATCCACAAGCCTGCTGCCAGTAGGTGGTTGCAGAGCTGGTGAGAGAGGGATGCACGGGGGCTATTTGTTCAAATCCGGATGGTGGTTTAAATTCCACTCTGCCTGGATCTGCCACTCAGTGTAATTAGATGAAGTAATCACGATTGATATCATGACAGATTAGTGAGAGGTTGAGAGGTCCTTCTCTCAACCCTCAAATGGTTATAATCCAGCCCGCAGGACAGCAGCACCAGTGTCAGACAGGGCTGCACGGGGGAGGAGGGAGCATTATATTTCATTTTATTTCATTAAATGAAAATTGAAGCTGAACATCTGGACAAAAGGAGCTTTATAACTTACATTTTTCTCATTCAATTAAACACAGTAAAAAGCTTTTCATTTGAAACAAGATGTGTAATTTTCAATTTAAATGCAAAAATGATCGCCTAATTGACTACATATGAATGTGATTAATCTTGGCCCATTCTTTCAAAGTAATGCGCCAAGTCAATTTTGAAATCTCTTTCTTTTTTTTTTAAATCTATGGCTTTTTAGTTTGTAATAAGTGAGAAGCTCTCGAACCCTCGTAATAAGAGGAGCGTTTTCCAAAACTTGCTCAAGGGCCACCAACCAACTCTCAGGATTGGCGACATAATGTGGTTACTAAGTTAATCTAAGGTCCTCTTGGCAGAAGAGTAATGTAGTAGTTCAGTGAGCTCGGTGTTAATGGATGAAACTGCTCAATTACATGCTGCAGTCCTGAGGAATCAAATTGTTTGCTACTGTTCTGCAGTGTAAAGGTAGTGGAGAGTTTCATGAAAATGATATCATTACCTGCTGTAGGATTTTGTGGACACGCCCATTTGTTAGTAACAGTCAAGAGTAACAGCTTGATTTTTAAGGAGACCTGCATTGCTACATGACCTGTGGTACGTGGGGCAGTAGTGTGCTGAAGACGAGGGAATGTGTCTGAATTCATGTTTTTGGTAAAGAGTCCAACCTCAATAGCACCAACAGGTAAATAATCAGGCTTGAATTTTCTCGGGTGGGCTTTACAGTACAAGGTGAGATGGTCAATGGAAAGTATGCCGACATGTTGGAATGCCATTTCTATAAAAGCGTTCTTGTGTGTTAACGTAGAAATAGCATTGTTACTAGAAAAGACTGGTGTAAAAGATCAGCATTGTTTCTTTCCTGAGTCTGCTGTCAGTGTACTGCACTCCACTAAGTTGTCCATAAGGAGCTTCACTGAGGACTTAATCATATTTAACACATAAAGAGGCTTCAAATTGCAGGTTAATTACACATTGTGCTGGGGACTAAACCCTGGAATGTTCTGGTGTCTGACATCTCATGGTGCCAGCCTTTAACCTGTATGCTTATATTCCTGTGTACCCTGTGTTTTACAGTAAATCACTTGACTGATTGGCTTATAAATCATCTTCTACAACAGATTATAAAGGTATATATTCATGTGCAAATTTCTTTAAGTAGAAGATTCACTGTATGTAGTAGTTTTCAAAATGTTTTGGGGAGTTGAAACTGAGATTGATAAACTGTAGTGGGAAGTTTTAACATCACTGAGTTGGTATTGTCTGCCTGGCTCTGTACCGTCTGAAGAACTGGGTAATTCATATACACGCTTGGCATCAAGACGTCATAGCTTTGCTCCGTAGTTTGGACTAAAAAAAGTCTTTCTTTAAAGATTCTGTTGAAGAAAACATAGAAACATGCTTATTCTAGCCATTACACATGCAGTTAAAAAAAATCTTTGAAAATTAATGAAATTTTGCATATCACTTTGGCAAGGGAGGAAATATAACATATTTTTTCTGCTAGTCTTATATTTCAACATTCTACCCTTGATTTTACACATTGAAAAAAAACAACCTTTTTGTTCCTTTACATAGAAAAAACATCTTTCTTTTTTGATATGTCACTGCACAAAAAGAGCAACAGACAACAAAATGAATCCACAAGTCAAAAAGATAAGCAAATGAGAAAAAAGAAGTTGCATAATTCATTTCACATTGACAAATAGAAAAGTAGACTGTGGAGAGTAGTGGACTGTTGGAAGAGCTGGGGCCTGCTTTTGTTTTGGAGAGTGGTGTACCCACTGACTGTATAACTGCGGGAGTCGTGAGTCACTAATGAACGCTGGATAAATGTAAACCGAAGAAAACCAGGACACATTTATGGCCCCCTACGCCCTCGACACTGTTTGTATATGTGTTTCTGACTTGAATGAAACCAGACATAACAACAGAATCCAAGAGGAGGAAACTGAACTCAAACTGCTTCTCTCACATTCAGATCTGCTTGTTTTTCCAGGAGTGAATGTATGTTCAGCATGTTTGTGTTTACCATTCACTAAAAATAGGCATCACACCAACATTGACCTGTGCATGTGACCTGTGTATAGTACAGGACATTGGCTTGGCCTTTAAGCTCAAGGTCAGCGTTTAAGCCTTCGCTAGGAGCGCAAGGTCTCAGTAACTGAGGGAAGCCATGACTCAACCTCTATTATTAGGCATTCTGGCGTGCCCTGTCAGTGTATTTGTCCTTCCTAGTGCATACAGTAGACTGCACCGATCACATTGAGCCGCACGGAGGTCCTCAGAGGAGTCTAAATCTGGGGATAATCACCTGTAAGAGTCACAGAGATTATGACAGTGGGAGTGAATGGAGAAACAGAGAGTTGGGGGGGGATTTCTTCTCCTCCATCAGCTGTTGCTGTTGCTCCAAGACCTGCTGCAGCTCTGGCTAATGTGTGTTTATGGTGCTTACACAGTATCACTTATTGTCCTGTCACGTCAAGGTATTTGCAGAGCAGCTACAATGGTATTTGATTACACGTATTTTTCTTCTTAAAAAACTACAAAAGACAAAAGTGGCTGGGTAAAAGCTAATCTTAAAATGTTAACAGTATAGTTGTCATTTATTTATGCATTTTATTTAGCTTATTTTTTGGTTAAGAGAATGTAAAATGATCTAGTTGACTAGATATTCCCTCTCTACCTGAAGGGCTCATTAGGGGTTTTAAATGGGGCTGATGCAACAAGCATACTGACTGGAGTTGTCCAAAGGCATTGCGGGAAATGTAAGAAACCGCTAATTGAAGTAAAATCAGATAAGGCAAGTTGAAGGAAAGTGGTTACAACAAAAAGTTACATTTTTAACAATTAATGCTGCAAAGTAGTGGCAGAAGTTAAATGGGAAAATATACAGTAGCTGCTATTTGGTGTAACATGTCTGCCATGTGGCTAATGTGTTTATGTTAAGTGTCATACAAACATAGTGTGAGAGTAGCATTAGTGCATGGGTGGCCCCTGTAAGAAGCAAACACCCAAATGTGGCAGTGCTAAGCTGCTGCAGTGTTGAGCTACATAAGGCCATTCAGTTTGCAGTGGGCGATAACATTCTCCGTTGACACACCTAAATGCCAGGGCTAAAGCACAGACCGCTGATCTGCTACAGGATGTTTAGACCGGGTTTAAGACGCATTTGTGGATTTTTCCTCAGTTAGATGATAACCACTGTAAATAAACACTCCAATATCTTGGTCTCTGCAACCCAAGCCTCCTCCACACAGAGGACAGCACCATGCTTGTCCAATGTGTGTGTGTTCAGCTAAATAATTTAATTTTCTTTTAAAACACACCCCATGTAGACCACCGAACCGTCCCTATGTCTGGTTTCACAGGCTCGCAGTGTGACTGCTCCCTTTTTTAAAATGATGCACTTGTGTATGTGTGACTGAGCTCAAAGACACAGTCTTTATCCCAGCATGAGTTCCTCCAGTCTGCCACTCTCCCACTCGTCTGCATTAATCAAGGTGCAACACTCTCTGTCATCTTTATCTTTTTCTTTCATGTCATTCTTTTCTCTTACAAGGCATGCATGTTGAAATCCAGTCAGGAAAGAAATGCAAAATGAAAACCACTGAAATTCAAAAACACAACTGTCCCTAGAGAGTTACTACTCATCGGTTACACAGCTTGATCATTCAAGAAACATTGCGTCATGTAAACATGCCTTTTTCAAATGGCTCACAGGCCTTATTCGCCTGAAGCTGTGCAGCTCATTTTGAAGAAAACCAAGACTCAAACCCATAAAGATGTGTTGAATGTCTGCATTGTTCCACATTTTGAAGAATTTTGCAATGAAGATTTCCTAAATAGTTGTAAATTTAAAAAAATCAGCTGCACAGCCTCAACGCGTTTCAAAACAAACTTGTCCCTTCCCACCCCTTCATGTCATTATTCAGTTCCATCAGTGAGAAATGCTTTAAACTAAACAAAAATGAAAAAAAAGACAGACAGTTTATACATTAGAAAAAACAGCAACATGATGTCCCAACCAACCCACCTGCAAAGATAAATAAATCTATTTGGATATATTCTAAATGGATAAATAATATTACCATGATATACTCTATGTAACTTTTCAACAATAATTAAATATCTCAAGGATGGCACCGTCGCTTTCTCAAAAAAAAAAAATCATAACTCATGGTGATATATTTTTAAAAATTTGTTTAAAGTTGTAATAAAGTGATCTGTTCCCCTCCTCCACGAGCTCCCGTTCCCTTTCTCTCACCTCCTCTCTTCCTGTCTCTCCCTCGTCTCTCTCTCAGCACGCTGGAATGCTGGAAGGAGGGAAGTTTGGTTTGTGCTTTAGGAGAGACTGACATTTACACGCTGTTTGTCCATTTGTTCATTAGTTCCTCTCCAAAGTTTATGCAGAAGGAGAGCAGCGGGGGTCATTACTGTCATCCCAAGCCTCTGGGGTCTATATAGCTGCCAACCGCGGTGCAGAGAGAGCGAGAGATAGGGGAGGGGGAAAGACAAAAAGTGTTTATGGTGCTCGCTGTGTTTGTGTTAAAATCATCTTTTGCCAAGAGACAAAACATAAACATCGTCAGTCTCTTTCTCTTGGTTTTGGCTCGTGACGATGTTCCAACAGAGGCGAGGGTGACACTGATCAGAGGCAGCTCTTTCTCTCTTGGCTTTGGTCTACCTTGAGTCTCCTGCGAGGAGAGGAAGCGAAAGAGAAATGTTCCCTCTCCTCTCTCCCTCCTCGGGTCCATCATATGTGTGATGTCTCCCACCTACTCTCCCTCTCTCTCTCTCTCTCTCACACACAAACTCACTGTCGTTCTCAAGAGTCCATCATGGCTTTGACAGCTCTTCCGTTCCTCTTTTAATGATGTTGCTGCTCATCCTCCCCGTCCCATCCCCTATCCTGTCCTTCGTTTTTCATTGAGGCTGACACAGTCCAGAAGAAAAGCACCATGGGATGCATCAAACACCGCCATCATCTTCCAATATCCCCAAAGAATACAAAACAGCCTCTCCTCTGTTCTCCTCTCCCTTCCTTCTCCTCTTCTTCTCATCTCTAGTCCTTGCCTCTCCAGCCCCTTGAGGATTTAATTCCTCACTTTAAAAGAAATGAGGGGCAGAGAAGACGGTAATTAATTTAAAAAAAAGACAAAAGTATAAAATGGCAGTTGGAATGTCCCCCTATGAGAGCAAAATGTGTTCATCATTTGCAGAACAAAACTTTTTGTCCTCTTTTATCCTCTAGCTATGCTTTTTAATCGTCTTCTTCCTCTGCTGTTTCTTTCCTGACTCTCAAAGTCACAGAGCCGGAGGTTTGGTCTTTTTACATTCTGTTTCATTCCTTCATCACAGAGGAGGGGTCATCTTGTTTGACCTCCGCACCATCTTCATTAAATTAAAATCATAATTAATTCATTCTCTCTCTTACACATTCATCCCACTCCTCCTCTTTTTCTTCTCTACATCATCAGACGTAGGCTGATTCGCTGGACTGTGTGCGTCCCAGGTTGGGCGGCTGGGACAGATGCGCCATGTCCTTCTTCCTGATCTCACAGATAGACTTCCTGCGGGCCTGGACGCCCCTGATGGCGGCCTTTATCTTGCGCCAGCCAAGATGGTTGAGCTCGGCCAGGTTGAGCACCACGCAGATGCCGCTCACCGCGAACATGAACACCAGGAAAACCGTTTTTTCCGTGGGGCGGGACACGTAGCACTCCACCTCCTTCAGACACGGGTAGCGGTCACACTCGAAAATCCCAGGCACACTAAAGCCGTAAAGGAAGTATTGGCCCGCCAAGAAGCCAATCTCCAGTGCGTTTCTGAACACCACCTGAATGATGTAAAAACGGGAGATACCTTCTTGTCGGCGAACCTTGGAGCTCTTCCCGTGGGTGAGGCCCCGCGGGGCGTTGGGAATTTCCTTCACCTCCAGGCAGTCGGGTTCTTCCTTCCCTCCTCCGCCATCACCACCATGTTGAACTAGAATTCCATTAATGTTGCGGAGCTTTCGCGCCCCGTCCCTTCCCCCGTAGTCCCTCTCCATTATGGGATAGAGAAAGGAGTAGCGCCGGTCTTTCTGCTTGGCCGATTGGTGGACGGAGTAGGTGATGAAGCAGAGGCTGGGGGTGCACACAAGTATGATCTGGAAGACCCAGTAGCGGATGTGGGAAATGGGGAAGGCTTTGTCGTAGCAGGCCTGGTTGCAGCCCGGCTGCAGAGTGTTGCAGATGAACATGGTCTGCTCGTCCTCGTACACCGTCTCCCCCACGATTGCCACGATCAGGATACGGAAGATCACCACTACTGTTAGCAGGATCCTGGAGGAGAAAGAAAGAGATAAACGGGGTTAATAGCCAGAGACGCACAGTGATTTACTGTGTCAGGAAGGATGAGATGTCCTGAGATATCCTTCCCAGCAGGCATCTACAGATTTGCTGAGTATGAGAGGACAGTGCGAGAAAGTGGAAAGGCGAATAGCAGAGATAAGAGAGCCGTTAAAGGATGAATGTAAATGTACAGAAGGAAGAAGCTAACTTCAATAACTCTTTATTTAATGAAATGATGTACAGATGTACAAAACGTCAGCAGGGACTAAAACTTACAGTACAGAGAAAATAGTGCAACTCAGAGAGCTATCGTGATTGATTATTGTGCATGTTTCCGACACAGATGAATTATGTGTATCAGCAACATTACAACTATATCATGGTAAAATTTGTTTTCCATCCGTTAGATGTTTTTATGAGGAAGCATCAAATCTTTCAAACAATTGAGTAGTTATGAGAAAGGTAAAACTATAGAGATGTTTGGAAGAACTGGAGGTAAGAGTAAAAAAGAACTGCACAGTGCCATTTGCCTTAAACACTGTATATAAAAGGGAATTAGGAAGAAAATACAGGAGAAATCTGATTAAGGATACAAAGTATGAATAAAAAAAAGGTTGACAGGAGGGATTTGAAATTGAAATCACAGCAGGGAGCTTCGGGGAGGACTCTGAACTCCTTAATTAGAAAGAGAAGTGAGAGAGAAGGCACAGAGGCAGAGAAAAGAGAAATAACTGTACTTATGGTGGAGAGGGACATTGTGTCTCTGTTAAGTCACTGTTCCTCCTGATGAGAGCCAGAGAAGAAGAGCACTCCAAATCTCATTTATCAGCCAGAGTAAACACTCCAAAAGAAGAACAGTTATGAGTGGAGCCTCGACGTGTCGTCAGCGCTCGTAACTCACAGCCTGTTATCTGTGATTCAACATTCAGTATATCTGTGTGTGTGTGTGTGTGTGTGTGTGTTTTGTGAGTGTGTTTACAGGTGAAAAGACGTGAGATGACACATCTCGTCTAATTTCGGTGTCTTCTGCATCATTAGGCCCAGTTACCATGGTAACCTCAGATTAGACTCACTTAAGGTGGAGCCGTGATTAGTTTCTACACACATACGGAGAATCATGCAGAGTAATCTCTCAGCTGTTGACTCTGTTATAAACAGTACAGGTTTTCTCTCTGCGTTCACCACCCCAGCAACAGGTGAGACTGAGGTGAACCTCGTTTGCATATTAGGTGCTATTTCTGAGTGGGGTGTGGTGAGAGAGAGTCCACTTCCATTCACTCTGCGTGCATGCTTACGTGTTAATGTGTGTCTATCGATGCATATGCTTAGATGTGCTGACTTGGCATATCTGTAGACTTAATGTGTCTGTGTGCTTCATGATGTTAGACACACACAGTAGATGGACTACAGGTTTCTGTTCCTCCGCCCTGTTCTGTTTCCTTTCTTGCAGACATCTCTGTCTTTGTTCTTTTCTTACTTTATTCATCCCTCATTTATTTTTCAGGTCTGAGACCAAGCAAGCACTTTAGATAGCAGGCTTTTTGCTTTTTGCAGCCTGTGCGAGCCTGTTGGCTGTCTCACTCTGTAATCTGTGAAAAAACAAAGTCTGGAACAAGGCTGTAGACTGCAGACAGGCCCGGACATTGCTGTTAATCTGTTGATTGATTGCTGCCTTCAGTCCCACAGATATGAGGGAGTTCAAACCGAGTCCTGCATACTGTAAGATCAACTCTCACTAATCACCACCATTTGTATTAATGATAATAATAAATAATGCTATGATGAATCACTGTCATTACTCTATATGAACCCAGAATACACACCATTACAGTAGCCCATCAAAACCTGACCTCATTACATTTATCATGGATTTATGGGTTTTTTGTGCATACAAGTCAATAGACGGTGACATATAAAAATGGCTTTGGAGGCAGTGCTGATGGGCAGTACAGCATGCTGCTGGAAGAGCAATAATTTCCTGAGAAAATGTCAATGTGCATAACACAGAGCATTTAAATTTAAAGAGATGAAGCTTCACAACAAACATACTGTAAGCGTCTTTCAGACTCAAGTGTGAATAAAGGCAATAACATTAGGAGGTCACTTGCCACACTTCTTTTTTTAGAAATATAATACATAAATATAAATAATATTAAAGAGCGAGAGATAGTTAGAGAGTTAGTAAAGAAACTAACGTGTTAATTAGAACTTCCTACATTTCCTAGTCTCATGTGCCAGATGCCAAATATCACGAGAGCATTGCAGCTGTAGCCATAATGGTCCAGTCATGTTTGAACAGTGAACCTTTGTAACAAATACAGTATGTGTCAATAGATGAATGGCTGGATGAAGATTGTAAAGGACAATATAGAGTTTGATAACAAATATTTCAGTTTTAGGCTCAGTCCTTCATGCTTCTTGCAAGATTGGTCAACACTTATACAGGGACGTTTATAGTACCCTTTCTCCTGTGACAGCAGTACACAGCTTTCCATTTAAAATCCCACCTTAACCTCATTCCTCCATTTCACCTGCAACTCTGCCTCAAGATAAGTCAGGATTTATTAGATGAAATCAACATGAGACTCTAGCTGTCACTTGAATTTACCTCAGGCCAATCCACTGCTTTTCATAGAAAGAGTACGGCTTGTGTACGGTCAGTATAGATTTATCAAATTCAATTAGAAGATCTGTTTATCCGGATGCCATTGTGACTGGATAGTGGATCCCGGGGGAGGCCCATGCCACTGCACCTTAGACGTTGCCAGATAATCATTAGATGGCATTTGGCTGTGTGAAGGGTAATCTACCAATCGCACAGTGGCTTTACCAGTCTTGTGTGGCGCAGATGTGGAGTCGAAGGGCAGAGTTAATCCTTTCCAGAGTCTGACGGCGTACGGTTCACATGTACCTCTCATCAAAACAGCAGGTCATCAGCGATGACCTCCAAAATGAAAAATACTAGACTTATTGCCAATCCGCCCACCTGTGATCAGCTGGCATGTGGAGGGGGAGGGAAGGAGGGGGAGAGAAAAATAAATGCAAAAAAAAAATGAAAATGCTTTTGCCCTTGTAGTGACTCCATTAAGGAGCTTAGTGAGCAGAGAATTCACAATACCAGAGTGAGAGTACTGCGCTAGTGTGCACACAAACACACACACACATTCTGTATGGCCACACACATGCACGCTCGCACACATATCCATGCAACAAAACACCATCCAGACAGTGAGACTGTTCAAAACGAACTGAGTGCTGAAAGAAGATGTCAAATTGCTGTATAAGATGAATTAGTTCCAGACAGGGATAAAAAGATTATAAAGTCACCAAAAAACCCAGTGTGGCTCGGACATCTTCTCCTTAAATTAAAAGAGAAACCTGCCAGTGCTGGGACAGAGTGCGAGAGATAGAGGGGGGTAGTAAGGAAAACCAGCAATGGAGGAAAATCTCATCATGGAGAATGAATTATATAATAGCTTCCACACGCAAACCCACTGCTGTAATCTGTGGCTGGGCCAAGGGAGGATTCTTGCATTAGATTTTTTTTTTTTTTTTGTTAATGCCATCGAATAGCTTTAGATTATCGTACACCACACAGCAACCCCCACCTGTTTTTTCTCTCCTCTCTAGAGCATTTTTCTTTCTTTCTTTTTTTACTTTCTTTCATTTGTACTCCCAGGGCTCCTGCTGTGGCCTTCCTCTCTCTCTGTCAGGAATAATCTCCAGATTGTGTCTGTAGTTTTCTACGAAGAGCCTCCTTTCTCTGAGATCCTCTCAGATTTTTGATGGGAATTTTTTACTATTCTCTCACAGTTTCAAAGTTTCATCGATTCATCTAAAAAAAATGACTGAGAAATGAACCAAAAAATAATCACCAGTGCAGCCATTCGCTGTGCACATATGCTTCAAACATACACATGGCAGACATATTAGCACATATCTCAACACACTCACAGCCTCTGTTCCTGGCAGACAGTGTTTGTTGTTCCCTTTGACTAATATGTTGTCTGTGTTAGCGAACAGGCGGTGGTGATTATGCAAAAACATTATGCCAACACAACTCCAAAACGCCTCTTCTACTCCAGCAATTGTGTCTCCCCCGACCCGCCATCTTTCTCATTTCTGACAGTGGATATGTTGCACTGAGGGGGTGTTTGTCATAATCAAAGCTCTCATTACGGCCGTGCAGTTAATTGTCAAAAATTAAACATGTACAGTAACGTGAAAAATAATCATAGTTCCTGAATCTGACAGGAAAAATCTAGTTGCCCCCTCTGTATGCATGCACATGTGTATAGACACACAGAAGTACACACATAAAATGCTGTCACTGGCCCAGCATTCTGCATTATTCAACTACCAGAGAAATTGAAATGCCATTCACAGTGAAGCTCCCTTGATATTATTGAAGATCTCCCTTTCTGTTTAATGTCAGTCTCTTTTAATGAAGCGCTGTTTACATGGCAGTCGGAGAGGATGAGCTGCTTAAAAATAGAAGTAGGGGCGAGGTGGGAGTTGTGTGTAGCTCAGTAAGTAGAGCAGGACTTGAGTTTTAGGGGTTAGGAAGGCAAAGCATATGAAAAACGTACATACTTGTGCTGTTTGTAGTACCGTGTCCACTGAAGAGTACACAATGTGTTGTTTTTCACTGAGATAAAGATGGGACCAGAGGTTAAGATGGAGATAGAGTAGAAAAGCACAAAATTCAGGAATTGTGTATGAAGGAGATAACAGAAGAAGGAACCAGGGGAAGGCAAAAATGTGGGAGGATGATGAGGAAGGGGAGGCAAAGGATTGGAAATAATTGGCCGGGGATCGATAAGGAGCATAAGGTTTTGGAGAGATTGGAAGATGTAGCTGTGGAGATAAAAAGAAGAGGGAGGAGGAAGAGCGGCCATGGTTCCTTTACCCAGAAACCCGACACAACCCCCCCTTTTCCTTTCCTCTCATCTCTCCTCCCTCTCTCTTCTCTCTCCCTTCAATCTCCCCTCCACTCAACTTCCCTCTGCTAGTTACCACGGCAACAGGCGAGGGGCAGAAAACGAAGGGAGATGAAGAGAGAGAGAAGAGTAGCAACTAGAAGCTAAGTCGACTAAAGAACGGCATGTTTCTGCGGATTTGTTGCACCAGTTAGAGCGTGGCTTAGGTGCCTCAAAGAGCATGATGCTTGTTTACTTTGTGCGAAAGCCTGAAGAGGAGCTGACTGAAACAACTAATTATGCCAACAAGGCGAACCAAATCATGCTACTGTGTAGAAGTTGCTTAGACGATAATTCAGTGAGGAAAACCAGAACATGTTGGCCCCCTTTTAGAGAATAGAAACTCAGCCTCTACTTCAAAAGCCCCCAGGAAGAAAAGATGTTGAAAATAGGATCTGTTCAAAATGGGACACAGAAACTGTTTTAAAATATGGATACATGGTCTCAAAATTTAATTTATGGTTCTAACAACATAGCTAAAAATTGTGTTTTGTTGAAATTCAGTTTTTGGGATGGAATCATGAAGGATAATCAGGAAAAAAGAGCAGCTCTTAGCTCTGTCTCTGCAGGCTCAGGAGTCTGTTACCTGCTCTGGACTGTGATGTAAACAAGTCCAGTGTTATGGCTGACCTGCTAATCCTTTTCAGAGCCTCACCTTTAACCTCCATCAATACCTGCTCCCTGCACCACTCCCTTCTCCCAGTTTCTACGCCTCCATACCTGCTGACATCTATAACCTGCCTCTCTTTAACGATCTTTTAACAGTTCCTGTCTCTAAAATATTCAACCTCCCATCTTGTGTCTTCTGTTTCACAAACTCTGATGCGTACACACGTAGCCTGATAATCAGACTGATATCGCCATTTAACTTCAAGTCAGAGGTCTGGAACCAGGACAGGATCTCACTGTGGTTACACACCAAATGCAATTTCATGAGGTGGGCAGTTCACCTCTCACCATGCAAGCACAGCACGATGGGATTGGGACGTCAATGTGAGCCAGGCGTGCTATGTAAAAAGTGGCAGCAAATGCTAATGATAGCTAATGTTATGCAGTTAAGCAGGACGGCCACAAACTGACTTTCACATCACACTTCCCATCCATCACCGCATAAAGACGAAATAAAGAAGGGGAAGAGACTATTGGTCTTCCAGGTGAGTAATATTACGTGAAGCAGCCTATAATTATTTAGCGCCCGTTAGTGGCTAACAAACAATGTCATTCTGCTGATACTGGGGCCATATTAGAAAACACCATTTTGTTGCAACACTAAATTTGCAGCAACGTTTTTACATGAGTGGTTTGGAAAAGTCCCTCCTCAGTCTATCCCTCTCTGTGTTTACTCCAACCTTTAATCTGCTTCTCTTCTCCTTATTTCCTTTTCCCCTCCTAATGTTTTGATTTTCTGTCTCTTTTCTGTGTCAAATACAACCTCCCAGCAGCTCTGACAAATCTAATCCTGTCACATCGAATATGGACGGACACTTGTCATACTCTCTCTCTCTCTCTCTCTCTCTCAGTCTGTGTGTTCCTTTGCCAGGGTTTATCAATAGCTCGTAGTTCACGGCGGGTCACCTGGCACCAGGCTGTATCCAACCTCACACAGGAGCCCTCAGATAGACACACACACACACACACACACACACACACACACAAATACACACACATATACCCAGAGGGGACGTTCCGGTGCTTCAGGCCAGTGACAGAAGGAGTGAGGGGGCTGCACTCTCCCCCGCTGACAGACCTTTATCCTGCATGGCCATCCACCTCCCAACATGCACACACATACATGGAACCTCGCTGTCACACTCAAATGCTAACACCAGTATAACAAAAATACACAGTGATTGCTTGTGTTGGCGACCACAGAAACACGGACACCTCCCCATGCACATGTGCACACACACGTTTTAATCAGAGACGCACACACACACTCTTCCAGCTGTTGCGGGGCGTCACAAAGCCGATTGTGTCTGACATTGCCGGGTGTTAGTTGCATCCTCTCAAGAGAAGACGAAGATGAATTTCTATCATACCAACCAGTGATAATAGTTTTACCATTGTCATCAAGCAGGTGGCTTCAGAGGCGCTAGGGTTGAGTTTGGTTCAGGGACATCACAACGAATATTCAAGGAGCAGTATATGTAAAGCACCTTAAAACAAATAATCCCAGGAGGATACAGTTTTACATAATACAGTACAGTATATGCAATGGTGTAACTAGGTGTATGTACTCCAGATTTAAGTACAAGTTTGAGGTACTTGTACTTTACTTGAGTGTTTCCATTTTATGCTACTTAATGTGGCTCCTGTACTTTTGACTCCACTACATTTATTTGACAGCTTGGATACTTTTCAGATTCAAATTTTGAATACAAAAAATATGATAAGCTGAGACAAATGTCTGGTTGGGGCCCCTTGTCACGTTTCAATGAGTTGTTAGCAGTTCCACCATTTAATCATCTCACGACCCCTCAGATTTATCTTGTGAGCCTTTGGAAGGGGCCTGACCCCGGGGTTGAGAGCCACTGGACTACACTTCAACTGTATATAAAGCAATTAAAGCTAGCTCCACATGCTAGCTTATATACAATATATATATATATATATATATATATATATATATATATATATATATATATTACTACTGTTTATACCTTTATTTTATCACTCCTGCACAACTGCCTCAACAGTATTATATTTCTATTTATATTCTGTTCTATATTTTTATATTTTATTTTACTGTATTACATTTATTTACTGTATTATATTCCCTTATTTTGAACTTTGCACTATTTTATATCTTTTATATCTTATGTCTAAAACTCTCCTTGTGTGTGATTTTCTTTCTACATATTTTTAGAGCATTGTTGGAGGGAACCTGAGATTTAAAAATTTCATTGCCAGCGACTGCTCCCACGTAATTGTTGTGCATATGACAAATAAATGAATGTAGCTGTAGCTGTAGCTGTAGCTGATAATACCTCTGTACTTTGACTTAAATAGAGATTTTAAATGCAGGATTTTTACTTGTAATGGAGTAATTTTACAATGTGGGCAAAGGGAAATCTTTTAGCATTATTATTTCACAAAGATCATGTGTTGTTACAATGCTGAATAGAAGTACACACAAGTACAGATAAACAGCCATCTATTCATCTTCTCCGTGAGCTGGATTACACTGTAAGTACAGTATATTTCTGTTTCAATGATAAGGTGGTTGGTGACAGTACTCTTTATTATAGTATAGTCTCTGTGTGTAATCCTGGGTCTGTAAGCTGCTGAAATGGAAATCTAATAATAGCATATTCTAATACTGTTCACTTATCTACCCATCTCTCTGTCCCCTTCCCTCTCTCTCTCTCTCTCTCTCTCTCTCTCTCTCTCTCTCTCTGTCACACACACACACACACACACACACACACACACAAAGGTATTTAAGTGGTGTGTTGATGAATGTGAACTGACTGGCTGGCTCTGGAGATAAATTGATGAAGATCAGAGTCCTACTGAGGCAGACAATAATTCAAATTTAACACAGTGTCTCACACACGCATGTGCACATGAACACACGCATGCAAACGTTCAGTTGTGTATTTTTGTGTAGTTTTACAATCAGTGAAATTAAATGATGTATGCCCATTAGATTTTTTTCCATCAGTCTGACTAATGACCATAAAAGGATATTTTTTGTTTGGACTTTTTAAACACAAATAACGAACAGATTGATCACGTGAG
>NTHP01000072.1:195056-213276 GCA_003416845.1 Oplegnathus fasciatus | reverse complement strand
GGTATCCCATTTTCCTATCAGTGCACGGGCTCATAAGTGCACTCTACACAAGAGTCTCCATGACGATAATAACTGTGGCAGTTACCTTGGCAACAGATTAGGCGATCAAGTAAGATTTAAATAGAAGCCCAGACATTAAAAATAGACTTTCTAAAATCTACTCTGAGTGATCAGTACAGATCAATGGCAGAAATGAAAAGATGAGTGGTCACCATGGCAACAGACCAACCAGTGCGTAGCGTTGGTTTTTGGGTAGGCTGTAAGGTTGTGATGGAGGGGTGAGGCATGAGCAGAAGAAAGAGCAGCAGGAGAGAGGAAGAGAGCGTATGCGTGGGTGGGAAATGGGGGAGGGAGGGAGGGAGGGGGGTCAATGGAGGGAAATACAGAAAGAGAGAGAGAGAGGGAGAGAGAGAGAGAGAGAGAGAAATGATGGGCGTAATCCGGATTAAAACGGTGGGTTTTGGACAATCCCGAGTTAGGGCGGCTGCGTCCATGCCAACTCCCCACCCACCGCGACTCTCCCGTGCCAAGTCCCAACCCAAATCAGCCGCTCTGGCACATGCAGGGAGCCTCCGTGACACACAAGCAGGCAGCACATGGCTGAGCAGGGAACATCCCAAGCACACTCAATGGACACAAAATACTCTTATACCTATTTTTATACAGCGTCTCTGATCGACCACAGTGGTTCCAATGGAAATCGCTAAGAAATACGAATTACTGAAAACTACACAATTTACATTTTGCATTAACTCACATCTCATATCCAGACTGGGTAGTGGTGGAATGTAACTAAGTACATTTACTCAAGTACTATATTTAAGTACAATTTTGAGGTACTTGTAATTTACTTGAGTATTTACATTTTATGCTACTTTACTTTTGGAGGCAAGTATTGTACTTTTTACTCTACTACATTTATTTGACAACATTGGTTACTATTTACTTTGCAGAATTAGATTATTAATACAAAACAAAAATCAACTAATACGTTGTGATGTAGTATTAGTATTGCTTACACATTAATGAATCATTTTGCATTATGAGTACTTTTACTTTTGGTAATTTAAGTATATTTTGATACTAATACTTATGTACTTTTACTTAAGTAAGATTTTGAATGCAGCTTTTGACACTGTGATATTGCTACTATTACTTAAGTAAAAGATCTGAGTACTTCTTCCACCACTGAGAGTGGGTATCAGTATTTATGATTTAGTTGGATTAAATTTACACACTGAAATCTAAATTTCTTGCTTTTCGATTTACAGCTTTTAAAACTGACAGTAAACATCACATTTCATTTTCATTCATTTCTGCCTTCTTTGTTTTTGTTGCATAAGCACGTAAATATTAAAAAGATTTGAACTGCTTTAGGATTGGTAAAAATTCTAGTGGTGTCTGTGGTGGATGATTGGATCTTCAGTGGTGGTCCTCTGAGGTGCATTCACATGTGGATTTAATGGGTTTTTACTGATCTGATTAGATACAAATGGGATTTATAAGTACACTGAGGATCCAACTCATGAATTTAAGAGTACACCAGTCCTGACCTGCTGTAGCTCTTTTAAAACCAGTCAACATCCAATGCATCATTCAGCTCATATGGGAATAACCACAGAAAATCTGACCATTAAAATGTCTTATTCATACATGACTGAACATTTCTGCACACTTTTCTTGCTCGTTATGTTTTAGCAGATGATCCTCAGCAGATGAGTGGCTCAGTTGGGTCATGGAATTGTACTGTAAATGTTCACATTTACATTAGAGCTGCAACAAATAGTCGATTAATTGATTAGTTGTAAACTATTAAATTAATCGCCAACTATTTTGAGAATCGATTAATCGTTTTTAATTAATCGTTGTCATTTTTTAAGAAAAAGTCTCTAAATTCTCTGATTTCAGCTTCTCAAATGTGAATATTTTCTGGGGTCTTTAGTCCTCTATGACAGTAAACTGAATATCTTTGAGTTGTGGACAAAACAAGACATTTGAGGACGTCACCTTGGGCTTTGGGAAACAGTGATCAACATTTTTCACTATTTTCTGACATTTTATGGACCAAACAACTAATCGGTTAATCGAGAAAATGATCGACAGATTAATCGATCATGAAAATAATCATTAGTTGCAGCCCTAAGTCACATTTTCTCTGAGCGCATTAAAACAAGCCTATGTAACTTTTGTTGAAGGGTGGTCGCTGTGGCCACAAGTGCCAATTATAGAGTAATAGTAAATGCTTACTCACAACGCTAGCAGAGGGCGGAAAAAACAGCTCGCCGCTTCACACACAGGTGAGCTGAAGAGCGAGTGTTAAAAGCCTAACTGTGCGCCGCTTGTAATTTTTCCAGGAAGGTCGCTGCCGACATCTGGGTCGTAATACTGCAAATGCAAGGGCTTTCATCAGTGGGCCATAGGCTCAATCACAATTGTGTTGCATCATTCGGCGATAGATAGTGACTTAACAGACGTTTATTTAAATGAAAATCTTTGAGATTATAACTTTAAGTAAATGGTATTTTTATGTGAAGCTTTCTCTGCGGTTTTCACCATCTATCTGATATGACCAGAATGCAGCATAATAATGTGACACACTGATGTCTGTTGGGAGATACAGCTTCCTCCCGCAAATAGCAGCCAACAGTATGCGTTCTGCTGCTGTCATTCTACAGGTTGTGAAGGCTGAATTTATCTGTTTCACATTACAGCACTGTCTACAGAGTGGCTTTTTCATAATTGGCTAGGAGAGCGGTGAGAATATAGCATATTGCCGAGAGTCAAACGCCCTCCCTGCAGCTTGACTTCACTGCTTAATTGAAGAATCTGCGAATGGGATCATGTGTGTGGAGTTTGTGTGTGTGTGTGTGGTGAGGTGTGAACGCATTGTCACACTCTATCTGGTTGCTCATATGCAAGGACGAGGACTGTGACCGTTTTGGCAGTATGCGTGTCTATGTGTATGTTTCCGCCCCTGAGGAATGAGTAAATATATGAACCACGCTGCAAGTTCGCTTACGCACATGTTTATATATTTGGATGGCCGTCTGGTTATGAGTGCTGGAGTGTGTGTGTGAGTGCACACGTGTGAGGGGGCCGTGAATCGGATGTCTGCTTGTAGTATGCTTAGTCCTGGCGGAGATGGTGTGTGTTTTTAGCAAGGTGTTAGGTGTTTGACTGTGTGCACTCATGGTTTTTTATTCATGATGAGTCAATCATACTGAGCAGAAGCTGATACGGCCTCTGAGGAACAGTCATTACAAACACACACACGCTTAAACATGCTCAAAGACATGAATGTACAGCAGTTTAAGTGACTCTTACGCTCTCAGCTTGTTCATTACAGGCCTCAGTAAAGTGTGAAGATGCAGCCAGTGATGGGAGTTGGGGCGGTGGGGATGAGGAGAATAAATCAATGGCAGAACAGCGTCCTTTTGATCTTCAAAAAGCAAGATAGAGTGAGATAAAGTGAGGAGGCAGAGTGAAAAAGAACGAGAGAGAGAGATGCATGGAGATGTGCAGAGGAGCGGTTTTATCAGGCCATCAGCAGACAAACATAATGATCAATCAAATAAAAAGAGAACGTCAACTTTATGATCCCTGCATAGAAATGCTGTGAGTCGTGTGTAATAAAAGCACATTTTATAAATAAGACAATGATCTAACAGTCACGAGCTCACACAAATAGACCCAGCTGAGAAAACTTCAAAACCCGCAGCCTTCCTTTGTAACAAAAAAAGATGAAGGTTGGCAGTTTGTTTTAATTTTAGCCCTCATGTTTTATGCAGTGTGAGCACAGCAAGTTCAGCACAAGTCTTGATGACATTTTTAACATTAAACCACACTCTCAGTGTGTGTTTTGTTAACATTATCTGCATTTAGTCTTCACACTTTTAAAAGATGTTCAGCCATAACACTGTAGGAGTTTTTGCTCCCTGGTATCTAATGTTAAAATGATTCATTTGGTTTAAATCCTTAAAGGGGCACTCCACCTATTTTACACATGACATTCAGTTTACTAGGCATAAAACTTTATGGAAGTGACCTTACTCATTTCTGTTGTGTAATTATGCTATATGATATAATGTGGTAAATTATATATTTTGGTTGAAATAATTCCACTGAACTATTTTGGACTGCTGCAGAACTGACTTTAATGTTATTATTACTCCAATAGTTACTTACAGTATTATAACTGCTATTATCGTTTATGTGTACCCTTTAGGAACCCTTGCCTCAAAGTAATTTTAGTTCCTACCTGCCATTGTTTTGGGGTGACAATTGTGACTGTAACAGTAACAAGTCCAGTATCTAATGTGAAAATCAAGAGGGAAGTTGGGTGTTTTACTGTCCATGTCATGTTGGTGTTAATCAAAGATTTACCCACAGCACAGAGTGACTACACGACCCCATTAAGTATTCATTATTGCACTACTTGATATTAAATCACCTGCCTCGTTAGGCCTCATAAGGACCGACATCATTCTAATAAAGCTGGCATCTAATATTTTTTATAACTAATACTTCATTAACATGTTCATATATGCACTGGCGTAACGTAACACCCAACAACCTGCATATTTGCCTACCTTGCACACTGCTCTTGTCAACAAGGTATGAAAATCATCTTGCAGAGATGTAAAACTTTCCTGAGATAAATAATTCATCACATCACTGTTGTGGTGATGCAGATGAGGACAGGGACGGCTTTTCATGTCGGCGTGTCCAAGTATTGATTTTCTGACAACATACTGTAGATCTTGGATCCTGCTTTCACCTCCATTTCCATTTCACAAAAACATCATTTTTATCAAAAAGTAAAGTCAACAGAATCGTCACAGTGACGTATCAGTCCATGGACTTCAACATTTTACACATTTCAACCATCATTTTATTTTTTAAAGCAATCACTCGAGTTAATGTTCCAGTTCCAGTTGATTGATGCATATTTCATAAATGACCATACAACTAAATGACTGGTTTGGGTGGCTGTTTTTGCAGGGTTGCTCTCCTGTGTTTGTGTGTGTGTGAGGTGATGTCTGGGTTAAACTAACCCTCCAGTATCATTCTAACACTGACCTGCTCTGTCCTCCAGCGGGGTGCTAACGCTAAACCCATAAGCCTTTCTGAGTCACCCTGTCAGAGACAGTTTCTCCCCGAGGCACTGCAAGGTGAAATCTGTCTCAACTCTGACCCCTTCGCCTGCTCTAATCTCTCTGTCTTTTACCATTCATCCCTCCCTCTCTCTCTTCTCTATGACCATCCATGTTGTTGTACTCTGGTTTGGCCTCACCTGAGTTTCTTCATCCGCCAGTGCTTCCCTCAATGAGCACCATGATGCACCTTACTATGCACTACACAGATGTTAAAATGGATTTAAGATTGTCATTAACACACAGCTTAAGGATGAAGATGGAGGTTTTTCTTCTTCTAACATAATGTCTGATGGACACACTTACAGTAGGAGCTTAATCGATTAATCCATCAGCATGCAGACGCCACGTCAACCCTGACCTTAGCATATGTGGACTGTGAGGATCAAGAGAGGGGGAATAGGCAGCTGAGAACCAGAGAGAGGATGGGGGGGGAAGTGGATATGAGGTGTAAGCAGAAAGAAATGAGAACACAAGCTGCATAATTATGTGCAGTTGNCCAGCTACAGCTCTGCATCTCCAACAGTCCCTATGGAGGCTGGTTGTAGCACTCCAGTCATGAAAGCCTGCCAGCAGCTACAGAGCAGCTCTCTCCTGCTCCCGGGGACTCATTTCCACGACGTTTGTATCTTTAGTAGCACAGCTAGAGCAGGTCAATCCCACCATCAGTACTGACATGAACGCTAATGCACACTTCAGGAGCATCTTCAATAATAAACGTATCTTTAGCATTAACATTATTTTGCCAGATATTGTTCATAAAGTGAGGTTCAGCAGGTGGATGTTGTATATTTGTAGTAAAAATCTGACATGCAGCAGGAATTACATGCATCTAGGGATTCATAATCTCCCTATGGAACACGTGAGGTCATTTTAATAACCAGTTTCTTATGGCGGCACGGAGAAGGCGCTGACATTACAGCCGACAGCATCCCGGGGGTCATTACATATGGATGGAGGAAGTGTGAAAGCAGAGACAGGGATGGACGGAGCGAATACATGTCGGAGGTCTCGCTCGGCCTTCCGCAAGTGTCTCTTTTTAACAATCTCTCGGGGGAATCTTCCGCACGCGAGGCGATATCACAGCCTCTTTCTCGCCTTCTTCTTTTCTGCAATATTGCACACATTTGCGAGATAAGCCTCATTCTGTACAAACAAAAATCATCCATCACCTCCGCGGGGGTTGCGAGCGCTCCACAGGGGTTTGCTAAATGAAAGCATGATGATCTAAAGGTCATGTGACGACAGAGCTGTAACCTGTCAACAAACAGAGGCACGCTGAGTCGCATGTACACACTGCTCACACATAAATATTGGTTTTGGCTTGGTGTATGCGTAGCACTGTGCTGAAAGAGTGCGCGTTGTATACACACACACATGCTTTCCTAGACGTATGAGCTGACAGCTCCTGAGTGACAATGCTCATTTGAGTCGGAGGCGTCATGCCGAGGAGTCACGCTGAGGGAGCCTATGTTAAGAATGAGGTGTGGAGCTTCTATGGGAACACACCCACACAAACTCTTGATGTAAGAGGCATGCTGGGATACAAGCAAACCTTCAACCATCTCTTCTAATTCAGGGATTCAACCCAGTGCTCCAAATGGACTACAGCTGCAAGGACTGTATTTTAAAATTAGCATCTAGAGCTTCAAAGCATTTTTAATGCCTCAGTGTGCTTCAAACAAAGTGCTTGTCAGATCACGTAACAGCGTCTGAAACCTGTTTTCCCACAGTGGAATTGGAGCGGTCGTATCCGACAATTTATATAACTTTCCAAAAAAGACAATCCAGGAGAAGTGTGAAAATAGGCCTCTGTACTTCTTCTGTCACTTTTGGTCATAAATGCTTTCGAGGAAATATTTGAAGGTGTGCTCTGTTATCCTCCTACATTTCAAAGAGAAATTGGCATTTTGCCTCAATTTCAAATGCAGCCACTCAGCACAGGCACAAACATGGAGGTGGTCGGACAAAACGTTGTTCAGTCTGGCTCAGTTGAAGCATACTGAGGCTTTTATGGTTCCATATTGGCCCAAATATAAGACAGTATTTTTTGTGGAAAAGAAAGGGACGTATCATATTCGATATTATTTTTGAATGGCTAGAGTACTGGTATAAGCTGGCTCCCACAGAGTGTTGCATTATGGGTTGTAGCCTTAGTGTTGCTAAGCTAACAAACGTCTTCAAGTCTGTTTTTCTTCCACGGAGGAAATAAATTCCTGAAGAGTGAAAACGAGTCGAAATCACCTGCCGACATCTTTACTGCAGAAACAGACGAGGGACAAAATTATCTGTCAAGCAGCCAAAAATCACCGGTGTCCCAGAACCTCTGATGAGGAGTTTCAAAAAGGCTGAAAAATGGCGACTATCCAAGAGCCTGACAAGAGGGTGTGTGAGTGTGTTCTGCTTCCAGTTTATGTCCAGTTTATGGTTCTTACTCAGCTTTGTAAGTCGTAACACTGATTGTGAAGAGTCACCTTAACTTTTATGTGTCCTCGAGGTGTTTAACCATGGTTCACTTGTCGAGGAAGGTATTGTGAGTATAAATATTTGGTCTGCTAATTACCATCAAGGTTTATTTTAATGGGCAAAAAAGTCAATGAGGTACTTACAGCTTTAATCACTCACTTAACATTCCAGTCGCTGCAACCCATGAGTCCATTTGTATTGCAAATGGACAGGCCTAAAGACTGTTTCATTAAGTGCCCTGTCTTCTATCAAGCTCCACTTCCTATTCCATTATTGGAGATCAATACCAGGGTGGTGGGAGGATGGATTTGCATGTTTAGCAGTCCCCCTCTGACCAATTGCAGCTCACAAATGGGACTGTAGTCTGTGGGAGCAGGACCACAGAGACAGCGTGAGCGATGTGTTGACGGTAGTTAGGTGGACAGTGCTTCATCACAGTTTCTCCTCTGAGGCTGTGTGTACCAACAGGTGCTGGGGTCCCACAGTCCATCAGATGGTCCTGGGGAAGTCGATTTACACGTGCCCCACTGCCCGTAATGGCAGGAATTAATCACAGGTAGCAGGTGAATACACAAACACACACTCACAGGCAGGACCGAAACCCGTCCAAGCACATGTGATATGCCCACAAAGTACATTGAAGCTCACGTTTCACACACAGTCTGAGTAGTTATGCACACACACACACAAACCCTGACCGTAGAAGGGAATCTCTAGAGCCGTTTGTAATCTTACACAAACAACGAGTGTTATATTCCCCCTAATGTGTGTGACTCATGTATGACGAATCCACTCAGGCCTGCAGGCTGTTGTCATGGTGGGCTCATGAGAACACACACTGGCATCGCCTCAGGGACAGCAACCTGTCCGACGCTTTCTCCGGCAGGACGGCACCTGCGCTGCCCAATGAGAAGCGTGAAATCGCAGCGGTGGGACCAATAGGTTTTAGGATTGGGGGGGTATTAGTGTGCGTTTATAAAAATTCATGTCAGCAGTGATGTCCCAGATTAGATGGTTTTGAGCTGCAGAAAAGCCAGATGCAGGGAAGGCACTTTACTGTGGGAACGTACAGGCTGTCACACAGAAACTAAAAATGGTTGACTGGCTCTTTTCATATTATCAGTAATAGCACTAAGTGATTAGGACTGCTTCCGATTAACAATATTTAAAAGACAGATAAATACCATGAATGACGTCCTCCATTTGTTTATCCATTTGTTCCAACTGGACTAGTTGGTAAAACGTCATATGCATGTCTGTTAGTGAATGAAACAAGCAGCAGCACCTCTTTAGACTTCCAATAAACAGATCAGTGCATACGTGAGGATGTGTTGTGAACATCCAATAAATAAATCATTTACCATGGAAACCGCAAAAGTAATTCTCTTAGTAGAGTTAGTAAGACCTTTATGAGGGAAGGACAGCCTATACTGCCAATTGACTAATTGGTCAGTCAATATGTCAATCAAGCCAGTTTACAGCTGTGGAATTGAGACTGAATGCCAAAAGAGTTCCACTTGCAGCTTAACTACTAGCTGTAATAACGCTTTTTAAATGGTTGTTATCTGATTGTTGTGCATTGATTTAGATAAGACAACAAGGCACAGCGGTGGTTTGAGATGAATGCTAATGGCAGCATGTTTACCATGTTCGCTATTGCAGTTCAAGCCACTCGACAGTGAGTATATGCCCTGCTGAAGTATCCTCGAGCAAACCACTGAATAGCTTCCTATTAGCTGAAGAGATACTGCTGACATGATCTCTGAACATGGGTGTATATTAAGTGGTTCTGGAAATGGAAACCAAATGTATTGAGGGTAAACAAATGCAAGTGTAAGTGTACGGGGCTGCTGGAAGTCCTGCGTGTAAATTTGGATATTTTGAAAAAGTTTTGGCCGCGTCCTCTCGTCATCGGAACATTTCAACTGTCTGGACAACAGATATAATCTGCGTAAAGATGATCTGAGGCTTTTTGCCGCCGGGTGTCCTGGTTGCCCCGCTTAGGTCGTGACACGCAGCACCATCTCGTGACGAGACAGTCCTCTTGGCTTCCTACCAACGCCCTGCAGACTGAGGCCATGTGT
This sequence comes from Oplegnathus fasciatus, assembly GCA_003416845.1. NCBI lineage: Eukaryota > Metazoa > Chordata > Actinopteri > Centrarchiformes > Oplegnathidae > Oplegnathus > Oplegnathus fasciatus. Next base: position 203,573 of record NTHP01000072.1, on the reverse strand, counting down.
CTGTTCGCTTGTCTGTGAATAACTGCTCCTCGCTGCCTTCGCCTTCGCTCAGTCTTTTTACTCTTTCTCTGTCATCTGCTTCCTGTCTCTCACATCTCGCACTCTTGACCTTCGATTCCACTCGTCTCCTCTCTACTTTGCAACCGAAATCTTTTGCTTTTTTTACTCTTTTCCTCAATTGCCTTTGAGGATTTGGTTTTTCTTTAGTGCTTTTCCTCCTTAACAACCCTCTCTTTCTGTGTCTTTCTCGCTCTCGCTGAGACCCTGCAGCCGAGATGACTGGTCCAGTTGATGAGCAGCGCCTCGCTTCCAGTGTCTCATGAATAAGGGGAAGCAAATGCTGACCAATCATTCATCATAACACCAAAGGAAACAACTCTAACTAACCATCAACCGACAGACTGCTCTCAGAACAGCACTCGAAATCACTTCAGTTTCGTAACTCCACATGAGAAAATTCACACTCAAGAGCTTTGTCAGCAGAGGACGACTCATCTTTTGCCAAAAAAGAATATTTCTCCACATCATTTACTTCATAAACTGGCTGATATTTATTCACTCAATAATTCAGGAGTACCACTAGCCAGAGTGAGTCAGTAGCTTCAGGGGATTGGTTTAAACTGCTAATTCAGACAGTCTCTAATGAACCCATGCTGAACCTGCGGTTTTCAAAGATGTCCCAAGAAAACCTCAAACTCAGCAATATGCGCTTTACTAGACGTAAAACCATGTTTAATACCATCTACAGAGCTGATGCACCTCTGTGGCTAAAACGCTCATCAATAATTGCTCATTCTGCGGCCGACGAGAGAGAGTTATTCAAACTAAAATACAGCTTGACATGTAGAATGATGCATAAATCATAACTGCCGTGACCCTGCGCTAGTGACTAGTTTTTTAGGTTGTGAAATGACTTCATACTTGACAGAGAAAAATAAGAGGGAATGGAGGGTGGGGGGGGATTGTGGGAAAGCTCAAATGAGGCACGCTTGTGTAACGTGATGGCTTCTGAAGCAGACTTGACATTAAAGCGGGAGGAAAAGAGAGGGATAGTGAAGACATCGGCACAGAGAGGTACAGTAGAAAACTGAATGAAGGCATTGTGGGCTTTTTAGGGTGAGATGTCCCCACACTGCTCTGGATCCTCTGATGTCCAAAGCCTCTGTGTGAGCTAATAGTGTCCCTCCTGGTTGCCTAACCCTCCCATCATGTCACTCCGGGGGATTAAAGAAGCTAATGCCCTGCTATCCCTGCCATTGCCCACGTTGGACCAGGAATCACTCACTGGAAGCAGGAAAGGATTCATATTCTGCATGCACAAGTTACACATGCATTGGTATTCTTGTATTTTAAATACCGTGTGTATGCACAGACATACAATAGAAACACGCACACATGATAGAAGCGAGCAAGAACAAGCAACATGTTTGTTCTTACGTCTCCATTTCAAGCTCCCAAACTCACAATCGCACGCCGCGCTCTGACAAGAACTCACCTCCCGATCATAGTAGAGTGCTGCTGCACGGCAGCCTCCAGGAGGCGCTCCAGGATGGTCCATTCTCCCATGGTTGGAGTTAGGAGGCATCCACTGGTCACAGGAAATCAGGTGGGGGCTTCCCAGTCAGCAGGGCACCAGCGCTCGTGTTAAAGTCCCTTTTTCTGAGTCTTCAAGTCCACTTGTTGGGCTGAGATGAGGTAGGGAGTGGCTTCGGGTGGCTTGTCTGGTGTTAAAGAGGAGTCAAAACCTCATCGTTGCTGACCTCCCTTTCTTCTTTTTTCAGGTGCTGTCCCAAAACACACACACTAACTGACTGACTGAAGCTTGTCTGTGTGTTAGATGGACACACACCCACTCTAAAGTGTGTCTGTGTGTGTGTAATTCTCTGTCTGTGCACTTGCTCACATGAGCTTCCCTACTTCCCCTCCTTGTTTCCCTCCTCTGGGTGCACCTGACCCTGTTTACCTCCTAAACAGCTGGTCTGTCATATGTTCTCACACACAGAGACACCAGCGCTCATCTACTTCTACTGAGTTTCGAGGAGCAGCCGTGATTTGTGCAAACAGACATCCATCACTCACACACTAACACTCCGCCCTCACACGCTGGTTCTTTGACAGCATCTTGTAGTAACTCTGGGCGGGCTCAGGTCCATACGCTCATGTGAGCCTGAGTAACCAGGGATCTGCGTCTCTGCTCGTGCTCCGCTCCTCCATCCTCATCATTTCTTCCTCTCTCTGTCCTCTCTTCCAGCTGATTTTTCCAACGGATTCCTTCTCCTCCTCCTCTCAGTTGCTCCTCTCCTTCTCTCCTGGTTTGGTTCAGGCAGCACTGGACTGAAGCATCGCACTCCTCCTCCTCCTCCTCCTCCTTCCCTCTGCTCGAAACCGTGCGAGAGTCGCTGGTTTCTCCTCGTCCTCACTGCCTCTCTCTGTGTTTCTCTCAGCGTGGTTTACGAGAGGCAGCCCTCCTTTCTTCTCTTCCCTTCATCTTGTTTTTTCCTTCCCACTTGGTTTCTCTCTCTCTCTCTCTCTCTGCTTGCGCCCTCCACCTGCCTCCGTCTCTCTCTCTGAGCCAGTAGGCAGCCAGACCGAGCGTGTGTCTAGAGGATTAGAGAGAGGAATCATCTCTCTGCTCCTCCCCCCTCTCGCTCCCTCTCACTCACTCTCCATCACTGTGTTTATCCCCCCTCCTCCTCCTCCTCCTCCTCTTCATCTCTTACTGCTTCACCAACAACACCACACAAACCGTTTTCCACTCCTCTCTCTCACGGCACACACTGCTCATGATTTTGTCTACCGTCAGTGTTCTTCTGTCTTCTCGACTGTCTGCGTTGATACCTACTGTAACGAGGATGATCTTGTGTTTACACACACACACGCACACACACACACACACACACACACACACACACACACAGACATGAGTGTGTGTGTGTGTGTGTGTAAGAAATGGAATTAGCGACAGTCATCAAGATTTAGAGTAATTTGCTCGGCGGATGCACTCTCTCTCTCTCTCTCTCACACACACACACTCTGTAATCATGAAAAACCTTTATTTGCTTAAAAAAAGATGACCAACAATTACAAGGTATCATCCGTTTATTTAATTAATTAAAAGTGTATAGGACGTCAGACAATAGTGAAAAAAGCCCCTCAGAGCCCATGTCGGGCAGGACTGTACAGATACCACTGAGGACACCGAGGTCATGTCGTCAGTATTCTTTCAAGAAATTTGGGGAGGAGGGTTCCTTCGGACTCTTGGCCTCAGTGTTTCTAACATTTCAGGCTACGGTACGGGGTGACGAAGGGGTCTTCAGTTAGCAGTTAGATAAACCCCCATTAATATTCAGTTTACAGTGATATTAAAAAGGGAAAATCATGAAATACTCTGACATTTCTGCTTGATAACTGACCTGAATCAGCTATAATCAGTATTTGTATATTATAAATGGAGAACTATCACCAGACTCTGCCGTTCCTCCCGCTTGGTTTTTATACTGTTTGGGTTCAGTCTTCACTGCTCTGATAGTGTTGTTTTAGGCCACAGCTCTCATCAGTGAAAAACTGACTGTACACCACCTGCTCAGCACCAAACAAACACAGTGGAGCATTTAGCAACTGAAGAGTCAGATATCTCCCTCAGGAGTTGGTGGAAACCAAAAATATAAAAGCTAAAAGGAGAGTGACTATTGGACTAATGCTGCATTTCTGCAATGTCTAACAGGGGGAAGAACAGGAAAAACACCCTTAACCTTATTCTTACTCGGGAGCGTTCATGCATTATTCCAAGGTGGTTATCCCCAGCACTAACCTCACAGCGGATAAATTAGCTACGCATTTGCAGCAGTTTGTTACCAAGTGAAACCATTATTTTTAAAACTGTCTATAGCTCCTATAAACGGAGCTGAATCAGCTGAATACTGGATTTTATTTTGATGTAACTGTCAGCAGTGGTGCGTTTGTCTGCAATTCTTTTCACCAATTGGGAGATATCGTCTGTGTCGGAAGCTGTCGTGAATGGTTTTTCCCGCTCAGATGCTCGTAATTATGTTTTCAACACTCTGATGTGAACGTGACATGACAGTATATTCATCAGGTGGACACAAACACCACTCCAGATTAATGTTGCTCTGTCGGCTGCATGTGTTCATAGGCAACAACAAGTGCTAACAAGTTCACTATAATAATGTTGTATGGTGATAATATGTAAATGTTGTGTTCACAGTTTGTTTCTTTTTACTACCGCCAAGAGCCTGTCATATAAAATGTGTGTATACTAATCATTTCTGCACTTTTTTCATGTAAGAATTCTGGGATGTTTTTGACCTCAGCTCACTTGCAGCACAAACCTCTGTGTGCCACGTGCCTCTACTTGTGCCCAGCGAGAGTATCTCTGAGCCCGACACAGTGACGAGGTGAGGCAGGCACGGGGACACTGGGCCGCCACGCAAATGCCTGTCACTTTGCAGCAAACAAACTGGAGATCACATGACAATATTCACTCAAATACACACAGCAGCATCTCCACGCAGTACAGTCGAGTGTTTTAGTGGCTTCCTCTGTCGCTGCCTGGCTCCCCAGGCCGGAGGAGTAGTAATCTATTCTTAAGGAGGTAATGACTGATTGCGCGCACACACACACACACGTAATCCGTCCTACCCCATGCCAAGACAATCTGGCAGCACTGTGTCTCACACGTGAATAGAGTAAGGCAAAAGGGAGGAAAAAAAAAGAATAACACAAACAACTCGGCTGCAATCTGCCGCCGTCTGGCATGAGCGTACAAGAAAACACTAAGATGGTTCTCCAACCTCCTAATATCCTTGTAAGGTGACTTGTAGCTCTGTCATTTGGTTACAAAGACCATTGTCTGCTCCACATCAGCACAATAAAATAAAATATACATATCTATATATAAAATTTCTGTTATTCCTGAATGTTCTGACAGAATTTACATTTTTAGCCACACTAGCGACATGGCTCTAAGGATGGCAGCGTCGCTCCAAACTGAAACTTCTCAATTATTGGATGGATTGCCATTCAGTTTTGTGCAGATGTTCATGTCCCCCAAGAGGACGAACTCTACTGACTTTGGCAATCCTCTGCCATTTCCTCCAGTACCACCATCAGGTTGACATTTGTGGTTTGGGGTAAAATGTCATTGCAGTTATTTGATGGATTGTCACAAACTTTGGTACACACATCTATTGTCCCCCTCAGGATGCATTTTAATAACTTTTGTGATCCCCTGACTTTTCATTTCGCAACATAATCTGGTCAAAATTGGACACATTTGTTAGACATTCCCATCAGCCTCATCTACAGCACAGAGAGTCGTGTATTACAGTGTATTCTGCACTAAATCCTTTAAGCAGAAAAGTAATGGATGGTTTCCCTTGGGGACCAACTGAGGCTTTAGGAGTCTGCGGGTCAATTCATCAGCAGGTAGTTGGCATGAAAACGCTGATAAGCTGCTGAAATGGGAGGTGTCCAGGGTCCACCACACACTTTTGTCTTGTGAGGGGTGAGGGAGATCAACTGATTTAGGCAGCTAGGTGGGTGGGGGGCTTCTACGGATTCTGAAGGTAAAAGATTACATTTTCACACTGATTACCGGATAAGAAGCTTTGGCGTAGCTCCAGGCACCCTGGGACAGAGTGAGTGTGTGTGTGAGTACTTGTTCACACCAGCAGGACACTGAAGGCAATTATGGTTTTTAAGCCAGCGGGTTGGAATCAATTATCACATGCCAACTTCCTCAAGCCCATCTGTCTGTTTTTTTTTTCCACCTAAGAGGAAAAAAAATCCATTAATCTACTTTAAACTAACTCCACTTAATCAAATAATCTAATTATGGGGATTAAAATATGCATATATTTTTCCATTTCTGTTTCCTCGTCTCTAAACTTTTTAATCACTGTCCAACACTTTTTGTCGCATGTTAATCTGGGTGTCACAGCACCTTGAGCAGATACACAGAAGCTATAGATTTGACAAAAAACTGAGTGAATGAAGGTTTCAGCTCCTGTTCCCTTGAGCAACCTCGAGGATAAGTCGCGCTGCATGTGCTGATGAAATTTCTTGACGAAACTGAATGTTTTATGAAACGTTACCTACTGGTGTGATATTTTGATGCCAAGAAATTTAGGATATGTTACAAGGTTTACATGTTTGAAGTTGACCAATATCCCTGCAACACTTCATGTGGCTGACCCTGTTATTAACCTAAGCTGTAGGTCTTTACTCGTGTATGAGCAGAGCAGTGACACACTGACACTTGGCCTCGGCAGACCCAGCTGTATACTATAAACCCTTAGAAAACCTTTTCCTGATAGGGGTCATATTACATAACACACACACACTGAAACTTAACTGAATATAAGTGAAAAGTGATATTAAAACATGCACAAGTACAGGAAATACACCACACTCATACCAACACTTTCATTTCAATTTATATCAATGATGTGACATATTAATTTGTTAGCAGTTGTAATGTTCTGAAAGGGTCAAACGGGCCCTCAACAGTCGTTAAGTTGTATATACACAGTTCCATTATGTTGCGTTTGTGGCTTTAAATGCTGCCCAGCTTCTTGTGTTCAGCTCCTGTGGTCAGCAGGTTGGCACTAAGTGATCTCTCTGAAAGCCCTCTTCTCCACATACTTCACCTTGTGTCTCCTCTTGAACCTAAGGGACGGGGGAGGGTGGTAACAGAGAGGGAGGAGGAACGCACATTTTAATCAATATACACCGTATGAACCTGTATATCACTGTGAGGCTTTGATGAGATGTTACGTAAGAGTGAGAAGTCCTTACTTGGCTCTTTCTCTTGGTTCAATCAGGTTCCTCTTCTGCAGACTCTTGAAGCGGTCCTTGAGGACGCTGCCCTCTGGCTGCAGAGTCGCGGCATTACAAGAGGCGGGAGGGGAGAGACAAATCCACGTGAGACAATGTCACTCTGCTTTGACTCGATGCGCAATTCCCACCCAAATTATAAAATCCCATTCACACCACAAAGGCTGATTTAAGCACTATTCAGAGACATAATGGCAGGAGATAAGAGAAGAGCCGGGAATTTTCCACTGGCAATTACATCGTATGAAACTGTAACGATCGTGGGGAAAGTGGGTCGTCGCAGTATTAGAGAATAGGATAAAGCTTAGAATAAGACAATACAGAGAACTGAAGATAATACACCAACTAAATGAACCAAAAACTCATTACAGATAAAGACTCCGTGTCCTCACTGGCAGAGGTCAAAGGGGACGAGCAAGCAAACATCACAACAGTCGGTGAAGTACCTTGAGTCGTCGCAGAGAGCCGGCCAGCTCGTCGCTCAACTGAACCTCCAGGTCCTGAGCCTGAAACCTGAAAATACAGACAAACACGTTTACAACCGTTTCCAGAGTGAACATAAATCCATCCACATACTGCCCCCTGCTGTAGTAACCACAGGCAAAGAAAAACATGAATGCATGACACATTTGTCTCCATAACTTAAGGTGACAAAAAGCACAAACAATGAAAAATGAAGGGCTTTGTTGCAATAACCATGTTAACGTTTACATATTTTGCAAATAAAGGACTAGAAACATTTGGGGTTATTCCAATCAGTCAAATTAATTTTGCTAAATAAAGAAAGCCGAGACAAAAGTACCAGAGAAATCACTGTGTTGCTGAGCTGGCACTGGAGAGCAAACTAAAAGAAGATGACTACTGCCAACAGAAAACTGATCTGTAATCTGTGAAACCTGTGAATGGTCTCATCATTGGACTCATCAAAATTAAGAATAATATTGTTGCCAATGAACATAGTTTTAGTATTTATGGGGGCTGTTGCTCTGACACTTAGCGTCTGACTAGCTTAGCTACAGTCTAGAACAGGTCCAACTAAACCAGAACTTGCAGGGGTTTAAAATACATCTGTGTGCTAAACTGGACCTGGTCTGTGTAACTGTCTGTCTGGCCTCCGTCATTAGTTTGAAAACAAAGGCCTCATTTTCATTTTTTACATTTTGCTTTTTACGTGAAGGCTAAATGTCAAATCACCAAAGATTGACATGGCGAGGGAAGGGAGCTCTCTGTCTGAGAAGTGTCATCAGGGTTATCTTGACCATCTTTTATCGGTCTCCTGTGAGTACCCCAACTTTATGACCTCACCGAAGTAGCCCTTTAACATGTGGAAACAGGAGTAAGGAGAGCGTTTAGAGGAGAGGCGTGTACTTGAGTTTGCCGAGGCGTCTGGGTTGAGCTTTCTGGGCCTCCTGGTTGGCCTTGCGTTGTTTCTGTTTGACCTCTGTTTTCTGGTCCTGCTGTTTGATGGAGGCCTTTATGGAGCGAAGCTGGAAGAGCTGCTGCTGCTGGTCAGTCTGCCGTCTGTTGGCCTGCCGCCGCTGCTCCTGTGAGGGGAAGAGGAAGAGAAACGGTGAGCAATGACTACATGGCAACTTTTTGAGAACACCTGCTGGAAGTCTACAATCGACACTTTCACAAGTTGCAACATCATTTCATTTTGAA
>NTHP01000072.1:156067-174478 GCA_003416845.1 Oplegnathus fasciatus | reverse complement strand
TAACTAACTAATGCTATACATTAACTAACTAATGTTGTTTATTAAGCAGCGATGATGTGAAGATGTGTTGAAGAGATTTCCGCTGACACCGACTTACTTGCATAAAGAGGTTTATTACAAAAAGCACAGCATCAAAACAAGCACCATGGATTGCCTGTGAGAGGATCCGAAGCCAATATAGATTGCTCTGTCGAAACGGCTTGGTCTGCCCAGTTATATAGGGTAGTTGTTATTGCAAAGATAAGATAAGCTATAGACCAAAACAAGTCCATTTAAGGAAATGGACTATGACCTTTGAGCCTGTACCCTTAACGTAAACCACATGGAATACCAGATACCACACTAACACTATACACTAACTGACTAACTAATGTTATACATGAACTAACTAACTAACTAACTAACTAATGTTATACATTAACTAACTAACTAACTAATGCTATACATTAACTAACTAATGTTATACATTAACTAACTAACTAATGCTATACATTAACTAACTAACTCACTAATGCTATACATTGACTAACACTATACACTAGCTGACTAATTAATGCTATAATTAACTAACTAACTCACTAATGCTATACATTAACTAACTAATGTTATACATTAACTAACTAACTAATGCTATACATTAACTAACTAATGTTATACATTAACTAACTAACTAATGCTATACATTAACGAACTAACTAATGCTATATATTAACTAACTAATGCTATAATTAACTAACTAACTAACTAATGCTATATATTAACTAACTAATGCTATACATTAACTAACTAATGCTATACATTAACTAAGTAACTGACTAACTAATGCTATACATTAACTAACTAATTTTATACATTAACTAACTAATTTTATACATTAACTAACTAATGTTATACATTAACTAACTAATGCTATATATTAACTAACTAACTAATGCTATACATTAACTAACTAACTAACTAACTCTGTCTTATTTATGTCAATCTCTCTCTGACATGAACTATCGGACCTGCTTCTCTGCTCCGCGCTACTGCACGTTGTCACCGTGATTTGCATGAATGCTCTAGCTATTACAGTTTTTATTATAGATCAATTTAAACATGATTATGTAAACAATGACCTCCCGTGGCCAGCGCCGGGCTGCCCGCGGGAGGTCCGTTTTCAGAAGGTTAAGGGGTTATGATGATCAGATTGTCTGTTTTGGAAAGTTACAGAAATTGCTGATCAAGGGTACGCTTGAAACGAACTAGTTTGTACGAAGTGTCATCCAAACACATCTGAGGGTAAAAGTGTTTATATTTGTCCCAAATGCCGTCATACAGAGATGCAATGAATCAAGCAAATTAGGTTTTAACAGCACACACTTACCAACAGTCCCTCCTTGACAAAAAGTGACAAAGTAGTGTGAAGAATAAAAACAGAGAGCCTGGGAGAGGTCAAGTGTCACACTTCCACACACCTGGCCAATCACTGCAGGAAGTGGGTGTGATTGTCAGATTTTCGGCAACATCCGACAATGACTTTGAAGCATACTGAGGCCTTAAATGTCTGGGCTGCCTTTGACACCTGCTGTTAACACAATGAATGCAAAAGGTTACATGTTATATATGATGGTTTTAAAGCAAGTAAGCAAGCTCGTCAAAAGAGAATCAGAGTTACTGTGCTGTTGGGAACATCCAAGACTTGAGAGTAGGCTTCCAAACAACATTGCATTCATGACCTTACAGTGAATTGATATGGCATGAAGTGTCTGCCAAGTGTCTGCCAAATGAATCTAATGGGTAACGCTGACAGCAGATAAAACCTGGAAGACGAACACAAAGGCAACATGGACATCATGAAAAAGGTGTGTGGAATGAATACACAAAGTGGTACCTACGTCATGTTGCCATAAATAAAAAGTAAAATAATTGGGTAGTTAACATCAGCACTGAGTAAACTGAGATTAGGATGGGTTTACCCTCACCTGTCCTCATGGAGTGAGGGGACACACTCCCGGTGGGATAATTGGCAGTAAATGGGAAAAACATGGGTGTGTTTTTAGTGTATGTGGTGGGGGCTGTAGTCATGGTGGGAGGGTAGGGGCTGGGACAGGGGGGTGAGCGGGTTTAGACTAGATGATTGCACCACTGAGATTAACGTAGTGTACAAGTGCACAAAGAGACATGGTGAGTGGGGGAGCTGGGGAACCCGAGGGTGGGGGTGTGGAGGGAGTCGGGAATTGCGCCCAGGGATTAACCATGTTCAGCCATTAGCACAACCTGGTAGTCAACTGGCAACACAGCAGGGTTCAATGGAGCCACACACACTGTTTAACAAGAACTGCAGCCATTAATCAAACCCTGACAGTACATGGGGTTTTGTTATATACAGTATATTCTATGTGTATACGAATTACAGGTAATGACGAGGGCTGTAAGTTACGTCTTACGGTTTATGTAAACCAAAACAACCAAAACAACTAGCTAAAAGTAGCTAAATGCTTAGAGCTATGAGGGTTAGCATAACAAGAGACCCTCTCACATTATGCAGTCATTTGTTTAAATGTTAATTGTTTGAAGTTTATGTCTCTGACCCAGAGTTTGTAAGCAGTTTGTACAGAGTGTGATTCTACTTACCATAAATCCAGTAGAAGAGGTTTTTTTTAGTTAAATGCTGCTAGTTGCTGTGTAACTTTTCCAGTTCATGAGAGATGTACCTTAAGTAGGCTTATAAGGTCAGTACTCCGTAGAAATATAACAAATTTATACTATCAATATGTCCTCTATATGAACATGCTGGGGACAAGACTTTTTATAATAGTGTGCTCGACAAACAAGCTAGCTAGCCGTTGTGCTAAAATAACTTATTGATCTTTTATAGCGTGCTTGGCTAACCGTGATAATGATATGTCAACTATTCTGCTATCCAGACAATAAATGGCCGCACAGAAATAAACACATGCCTCCCGCTCATCATTCCTCCCAATAACTCAACTCAGCCCAGAGTATGGTGACCAGATTTCTGAAATGAAAACCGGGGACATTTCCAGTTCGGCAGTCATTAAAATATCCACTGTTATTATCTATGAAATAAAAAAGGGGGACAACTCCAGTTTCATGTATTTTGACCGTGGTAACTGTTGTACTGTAATAAACTATGGTGCAGGCCGACTGATGAAAACGAAGTAACTTTGTGAATTGTGTCAGAAAATCAGCCAAGCGTAAAAACTTTTTTGCGACACTTCAAGATTTTTTCTTATTTTCAGCGTTTCCACTCAGGTTGGAAACTCACCTTATGATTGGCTCCAAACTAGTTTTGATGTCACAAAATCATCTCGTACGGCCATTCCCCTTCAGCAGAAGGATGTGAAAACAAACTCTGCACATATACATCATTCTGCACAGTGAAGCGAAACACATTTTTAAATGGAGGGGGACTTGAAGTGTGCCGGTAAGGGCACGATTGGACCCTATCCATTCATTTCACGTCATTCCAAATGACCTCACTCGCCGTTCGTGGCTGTGAGTAGTGTTGCTGTGCTGTACCAGTGTGTGTCCTGGTGTGTGTGGGCTGGCCTGTGTCTCGCAGGCCATGTGCTTCTCTAGTCACACTGCTACCAAAAACAAGAGGGGAGGGAGAGGAGAGCATACACGAGTCTCCGCAGACTCTCTCTCTCTCTCTCTCTCTCTCTCCCTGTTACTATGCTGTGCTGTTTCTCTACAGCTCCCCCTAATGACCAGTTATGGCATTACATTGGACAGGCACCCAACAAGAAATGTTTCTTTAAATGTTTATCTTAGACACTGTAATGGTGGAAGAAAAGGCCTGTGAAATATAAAAACAAGTCCTTCTGAAAAACGCTAAACACTATATAAGGGACAGTGTTGTGCCATGTGCAAATACTCTGGCACATGCCCAAGAATTGGAGAGATGCCACCAAAAAAAGGCTATAAGAAGAAGAACTTCAGCAGTAGTGAAATCAACATACTGTTAAATAAACTTAAACAAAGTAACCTACTACTAGTAGTAGTATGTGATTTTCCAGAGCGTCAGTACTGGCGTTAAAGGAAAATCAAAAACCCAGCAATTACAAAACATTAGTGATGCTGTAAATGCTATGTCAGCAGAGGGACGCACAGTAACTGAAATTAAAAGAAAATGGTTTGACATGAAACAGAATTTCTTTAGCCCACAAATTTAATAACCAATCATTATAATTACTCTAAAACACAATAATCTAAATTTGATTTAATGATATTCATTCGTTTTTTTTATTTTCCTCAAATTTAAAACTTATGTTTCCTTGCGTTGGACAAACAATTTGTGGACTGTGAAAACAAGAGGTTTTTGTCTTATCTTGGTAAGAGTGCTCAGGACCACTCGTACAATTTTTCTTACCTAAGAGAAGAGCAAAAATAAGAAAACATTGGTGAATCCCTGAAATCAATGGGTACTAAGAAGGCAACATGCGCACCGTTTGCTTTGTCTCTCTTGTGGTGCAGGGAATCAAATCCCCAAAAAATCCAACTCCATAGAAAAAAAAAGTCAATTCCCGCACACACTTTTCACCTCTGCACTGATTTATTAAAAGAGTCGACATTTCGGTCACACAGACCTTTATCAAGACATATCAATCATTACTAACAAAATAAGAACAAATCGTGGATACGAACAAAATTGAGAGGAAATTTCTTTGTATATCGTATATAGCTTCCTTCATGACCCCCATTAACTCATATTTGATGAAAAACACTTGGTGGATTTTTTTAAGTGGCAGAAATGGGCGTCCATGAGTTTTAGTTAGTTACTCATGTTTTAGAATATACTGTACATTATGTAGGTTTATATCAAGTTTCATGATATTTAGACAATCAGGCAGACAATGTGTTGTAAATCTTTACAGTAAGATTTGAAGCCCGTAGTTTGGGTACACAGAAAACTGTGTATCTTTTACAACAAAAGGTAAAAAGATGCATACATACATTCATATAATAGCACTGAGTAAATATTTGTGTGAGGCTGCCTGTCAGTCATAAACACACTGGTTGATGTGTTTGTTGTTGGCAGTGCGCAGACAAACTGGCATGTAAATAGCCACTGAGTCACAGAGATGAAACAAACATGTTGACTTGTTGTTTCCAGAAGGGGTGTGTGTGCGTGCTCGTGTGTGCCTGTGTGCTGGTATGTGTGTGTGTTAGTGGATGCATCTGTGTGTGTCTGACTAATATTTTGTAACTTAATGGAGGCACCCCCTGACCCCCCCACCCCACCCCATCAGTTTGTGATTGGTCTGTGGCTCCAGCATCGGGGATTAGACCATGTTTCCCCACTTTACGTCCCCTGTTCCTCTCTCTCGCTCCCTCTCCTCTCTTCTCTCCTCTTTTCTATTTCTCTCTCTTTCTCCCCACATCACATGATCCGTTACATCACGGGATTGAGGTCAGAGCTGGATTAGGGCGAGCTACGCGGGCGAGCAAGAGAGGCAACACTGGAATTACTGAAAGTGAGGGAGGAAAAGTGGGGAGGGGGGGGTCGTTCAGATGGCCCGCAGTTGAAGAGAGGAAGAGAAAGAGGGAGAAGGAAAGAGAGATTGGAGATAGTGAGAGATTGAGACAAAGAAAGAAAGCACAGGACGGCAGAGAGGGGGGATGAAGATATGCAGGGGTTTACACTAAAAGGGGGATTGAACAATGCAAAGGTCTTGGTGTCGTGTCTGATGCTCTAAATGCAGTAAAGTGTGTTTGACAAAGTGGAGCACTGTAGAATAAAACATTTGTAAAATCATTATGCAGAAGATGAAAGATGTGTTCACCATGCAGTAAGTCAGATACAAAAAAACAGCGGGGGGGGGGGCATAAATGTGGTGGAGTGATGGGGGCAAAGTTCAAAAGCTCAGGCAGGAACTCACAAACTGCACCATAGTCTGCCTGTCATCAACCGCTGAGAGGGGGAAAGTACCACAGTAGAAAACCAAGTATGGTCTTTAGTTTGTATACTTAAGTGTAAGTGCCTCTTATTTTTTTACACATAAAGCCTATAGTCTTTATTGAGTAATGCAGAAAGGATGGGAGATCAGAGAAGAATCATTTAATGGCAAAAACAAAAAGAAAAGAAAAACCTGCCAGCTTTCACGTATGCTTTGTATAATCTTGTTAAACATGGAATATTCTCATTCTCCATACATGTAGTGCAGATGTTCAAAAGAAATGTTTTTGGCACAGTGATTAAAAATAAAAAGTGTCCTTCCATGTATTCTAGAAAACAAGAGTGAGGTTTGTCTTTTAGCTGTATGACTAACCTCACAGGCAAATAGAGTCGATAACCAGACTTTAAAATGGCTTCTAAGCTTATATTATCAAGGTTCATATAATGGATGAATATGAGAATTTAATACTGCTGTCGGTTTACTTACAGTAAAGTTACCTCTACATTATTTCATGTGTTTGCATTACAACCAGCAAATGCAGAGTTAAATACAAAATGTCAAATGCAACATACTTTGAAGAGTTTCTGTGAGGGCAGCAATTTAAAATGATCAATTGAAACATTTGTCAAAACATATCAAAATAAAATCATTGACTTCAACAAACTTGCAACCCCTCATCACCGGTTGCACATGTCTACTAAATAGACATTCTACATTATCCAGTAATTTGGTGCAAAAATGAAACAATTAGAGGAGAGGCAGATACAATAAACATCATTTCGTGTGGCGGAAATATGTTTTTTTTTCTGGTTCTGACTCTGTTAATCATCTCATGACCCCTCAGATTTATCTTGTGACTCCTTGTGGGGCTCCTGACCCCCAGGTGAGCATGTACCTTGCATGTACCTACTTATCCCTACTTCTAGATCCCTCCTCTCCTTATGTATTTACAAACCCTTTAGTTTAGTGTTGAATGAAAAACTGCAAAGTTTTGTGGTCAGTTTTACAGTATTCTGCCATGTGTAAATCCTGAATGGTAACATGCAATGAACAAAGAAAAGAAAAGAAAAGAAAAGAAAAGAAAAGAAAAGAAAAGAAAAGAAAAGAAAAGAAAAGAAAAATAATCTGATACAATTAAATCATATCACTGTGTGTTTTTGTCCTGGTAAACACTGGGGATCCTAAATTGACCCTGTACTGGCACGGCAGAGATCAGGGTGAACCTGTAAAAGCCAGACTACAGATTAGACTACATCACACTGGCATGAAACTGGAACTGGATGGCCTGACTGGGCCTGCGGTTCCTCCAGCCTGCTGTTCAACCAAGGTCATGTAGAGACAGTCACACAACGACGAATGCTCTTTTCAGTGGAAAGTGGGGAGCACTCATCTTTGATATTATTGTTAATTGTGAGAGTAGCAAGTAGAAAGAAATCGAGCAGCGAGACATAGGAACCCTGGTTAGCAGCATCATTACGTCTTCATCTCCCTGTACAAGCTGATGTTTGGTGGACTTCATCTGTGTTATGTCAGGGTTTTTTTCTATTTTTATTTGCAAGAGGTCAAAGTTTAATTAACGATACTTTATGTCCCATGATGCACTGGGCCTGCGAGAGCATCTGTCACCGGGGGAACATTGGAACCAATTTGTCATCTGGAGAGGGAAAAGGCTTTAATCCTGCTGATGAAAAGAGAAATGTCCAGAGAAAGATGGACATACAAGTGGAGAGATAGGGGAAGTGGGATGATGAGGAGAGAGTGACAGCACAGAGAAGAAGGAGAGGAGGTTGAAGAGGAGGACGAGAAGGAAGAGGAGGAAGAGGGAGACGGTAATCCTGTCTAATTCACTTAGTGTTGCGCTGAGGGAGCAGGACACTAAGAGGATTTGGGACATTCTCTAAATTAGATCAGCAAGAATAACAAACTGCAAGGAGAGGTGGAGTGGAGGGAACGAGGGGGCACACTGGGAGAGGTGGCACGAAGGAAGGGGCAGATGAGGGAAGGTGGCATGAGGGAGGGAACATGTGAAGTGGTGGTGGAAACAGAAGCATCCTGGG
Source organism: Oplegnathus fasciatus (assembly GCA_003416845.1). Lineage (NCBI taxonomy): Eukaryota > Metazoa > Chordata > Actinopteri > Centrarchiformes > Oplegnathidae > Oplegnathus > Oplegnathus fasciatus. The sequence continues at coordinate 166,515 of NTHP01000072.1, read as the reverse complement.
ACAGAGGAGACAGCTTACATTAAATAAGTGGCGTGAAATCTCTGAGGAAACCATGGAAGAAAATGAGTTTTAAAAAAAGTTTGCTGCCAGTTTAAATCCCTTTGACAAGGAAGAATATATATATAGTAGGTGCCCTTGAGCAAGGCATTCAACCCCCAAGCAGCCCAGAGGTGAAGAGTGCAACTCATTGTGACCGATGTGTGTACCATCTTACGGTGAAGCAAAGAAATTCTGCCTCCTCACAAGCTCAACAGCAAAGATCAAACAAGTGGTCAGAGAGACATCAGCCACCTGTTGTTGTTCAGGTAAAAATCTGTCAGTGTCTCTAACCAGCAGCCAACAGCAAACACATAATCCAGACCACAGTTTTAGTCCAGCATATCATTAATCTGTGGCTCTAAACTCTGACTTTTACTATTAGTGATATTAACTAGGTGTTAAGTTGTAATCTGCAGTAAAGCCCTTAGCAGAAGTGTATGCTGAGGTTGACAGTGGCCGGTTGATCCATTCATACTGTAATACTGATCCTGTTACCACTACTAGCTGCAGATCACTCACACCTACTTACACTGCAGTACTATGTGATTTAGCAGCATTACTGCACGATTACAAATCTTATTTAATGATTTCCTATCACCCTCTGATCTAGAAAGAGTCATTCATGCACTAATGTCCTCCAGCTGGACTACTGTAACTCCCTCTACCTAGTCCTGATACCATTTCCCGTTTACAACTAATTCAAAACGCTGCTGCCCGGTCATTAACAAGGTCCAAGAAACAGGACCACATCACCCCTATCCTTGCATCTTTACACTGGCTCCCCGTACATTTCAGGATAAACTTCAAAATCCTTCAAATTGTCTACAAATCTCTCCATGGTCTTGCCCCTACATATCTCAGAACTTCTCACCCCTTACAGCACCACCAGACCCCTCGGATGGCATGTTGGCTGTGCCCCGTTCGTGGAACAAAAAGGGCCGGGGACAGAGCTCCTCGGCTCTGGAATAGCCTGCTGGAGGCCATTAGAGTCTGTTGATGCTTTTAAGATGCACCTTAAGACCCACTTTTATTATCTGGCTTTTAATTATATTTAACCTGTTGTTCTGTTTTTATTTGATTCCTTGGGTTTAAATTGTGTTTAAACTCGTCTCTTGTCTTCATTTCCACAACATCTATGCGCATATACAGTATGTATATATGCTTCTATGTGTATACATATACAGTATGTCTGTTTTTGTGAAGCACTTTGGTGCAAAACCTGTTTGCATTTGAAAGTGTTATATAAATGAAATAAACTTAAAACTTGAAACTTGATATATGCAAATGATTACATTGTTTTTTATGTATGATCAATTTGATGATCATTTGACAATAGCCATAGATTTATTAAGCCAAATTCAAAACAGTTTTGATTTGACTGGCTTTACTGTGTTCAGTGTTGGGCCATAATAAAAGACAGCTGCAGCTAATGATTGACTACAAATGATTCCTTGTTCTAAAACAACCAATTATGTATTGACGATTGATTGATACCATTTCATTGTGGAATGGCTGTGCCATGATTATCATATTTTAATACAGAAATTGAGATCTACCTACATGTATAATCACATAGTTTTCCAGTCATTATCACTGAGAAAGGCCTGGCTTAGGCTGCATATAATAATCAGACAGTTAGCCACTTGACTTTCAGTTTTCCCCTTTTATTTCCTCTTAGATAGCTTTAAAAAAAACTCATCTTATTCCAGTCTGACTCACAGTATCACATATATTCTGTGTCAGCTCGTTCCAACTACTCATTGAAGTTAGATGATGTGTTGTACATCATTTTATACACATATACATAAACTTTGGGATCTCCCCTAAAATTTAAATCAAACTTCTGTGGATTTCAGTCATTTTTGTCTGCACAGCATGAGTTTGTAATGACTGACTGACTCACTGACAGGCAGGCTATTTGTTTAAAGATTTAGCATTTAGCACTCCTATAACTCACTGTCTGAGTCATGATAGATGGTGTTAGAAAAAGGAAGAAACAGAGATTATCGTCTTTTTTATTTAACTCATTCTTCTTCCTTCTTCTTCCAAAACCTGATGCCTACATTGCCAACAATGCAACTCAACTGGCAACAGCTTGGTCAGAAATTCTTGATGCATAAAGTACATAAAACCATCAACACTTAACTCTGATGATCTAAACCTCCCAGTACTGTGTTATCATATTTATATGATGAACCCCATCTATGAGGAATAAGAGACCCCAGAGACAGCACTGGGCTGTGCTGTGATTAGTGACTGGCCTTATAAAATAAAAAGGGCTATGAAGTCACCGTCATGTGTCACTCATGTATGGACACAGCTTGGGACATCCATGATCTGGTCCCTAATTACAGTGAACAAAACCAGGCTACAAACAGTGTTTTCAATAACTGTTTTAACCTGGTCTGACTTTGTCTTGTTCCCACACAACAGTACAAAATGTTCCTCTCTCTGCTCTGAAATGATCTCACTTCAACTCTGTCTCATCATGGATTTCTTTTTCATTTTATTTTACTCTAACCCCCCCAAAAAACAATAAAGTATTGTTTGTGTATTTGTGAAGTGTGTGTGTATATGTGTGCCCGTGGCTGTGTAAACGTGTTTTGTGTGTCTATCTGTGTCTTTTGTGTGTTGCCGTGTGTATTCATATACATGTGTCTGATGATTGTGAATGTGTCCGCACATATGTGTGTGTGAGTGTGTGTGTGTGCGTGTGTGTGTGTGTTTGAGCGTGTGCTCAGCGCGTGTATGCTTGGCGGCATTGGGATTAGGAATCGATTAAGAGGAAAATGGACTGCAGGCAGGCAGGCAGGAGGGAGGAAGAAGGGAGGAAGGGATGAAGGGAGGGAGGATGGGGAGGCTGGTCAGCTCTGGCAGCAGCCTGTGGCATGATTACAGTGTGCCTCCAGAGCAGGCCGGCCACCAGCTTGTTCGTAGGGGATTAGAGAGAGGAAAGAAATGAATCATATTTCTAAGTCCTGAGTGTATCTGTGTCTCTGTGCTTCAGAGTCCATATGCTGCTACTGGGGGATTACAGGAGCACACTGCCTGTAGAGCACAGGAGGGGGTCTATCTATCTATCTGTCTATCTATCTATCTATCTATCTATCTGTCTATCTATCTATCTGTCTATCTGTCTATCTATCTATTCATCTATCTATTCAATTCAATTCAGTTCAATTCAAAGGGGCTTTATTGGCATGAAAGTTTCCAAAACAATGTTGCCAAAGCATCAAAATGAATTATATTATTTACATATATACAGTATATCCTATGTATGTGTGTGTGTGTGTGTGTGTGTGTGTATGTGTGTGTGTGTGCTGATGAATGGTTTATGTTTAGGGATGGATGAAGGGGTACAGTGGTGATATTGAAATGAATCCTCAGTTAACAGTAATGTTACGGATTGTATGTAGTAACAGAGTAATTCACTCAGTAACCATCTCTACAATCTATCTATCTATCTATCTATCTATCTATCTATCTATCTATCTATCTATCGTTCTATCGTTCTATCGTTCTATCGTTCTATCGTTCTATCTATCGTTCTGTCGTCTTGGTCTACAAGGTGGATTGACTGCTAACAAAACCAGCAACACCAAAAAACTTTTTAAATGTACAATTCAGTTGTCAGAGCAACAATGTAGCATCTTCCACACGTGTAACTTTGTAAATGAACACCCATCAAAGCCCGTTAGTGACCGTGGTCCACTGCACTTTGTAATAAGCTTTTGGGCTGCATGGCCGTTGTTATGTTGTGTCACCATGAGGCTGAACCCAGCTCTGTGTTCTCAGACTAAATCCCAGTCAGAAGGCAGAGACTCGTTGTTGCTGGGCAGTCTGAGGAGAACAAAACAACCAGCCAAGACAGGTAATACTTGGTTATGGTGTAGTGTAACGTGATCAGTATTAAATTTCTGTCTGATAGTGTTTGACTGTATAGTCCCATTGAGCACAATGTTTTGTACTCTACCTGATAAAATATCTTCAGAAACAGTTTTGAAAATGTTTGTGTAGTATATTCATACTGCAGCTACACTAGCAGCTGTGTGCGGCTGTATTTAGACACAGCAGTGCCCTGAGCTAAATGCTAACATCAACATGCTCCTCATGATAATTTGGGACGATGCAATTTAACTTACAGTAGTTCCAATACAGAGCATGAAACTGATGTGCTGCACAGAGAGTTTATAGCTATTGCCAATTTTCAACTCTTGTCTCTAGTTGGGCTTTTACATGTACAGTATAATAATGAATATACAGCTTTCAATACCATAAAAACCACAACACAATAACAATGCTACTGTAACATGCTGCTGCTAAACAGGTATAATGTTTACTATGTTCACCATCTTAGTTTATCTTAGCTTCAGCTAGTATGTTAACATTTGCTAATTAGCACTAAATAAAAAGTACAGCTGAGACTGATGTATTTGGTCATAAACCAATTTTGACCTAATAATGGTGATACATGGAAAGTTAAGAGATCACCAGTCATCACAAGTCATGAGGATCCATCCTCTGGGGACCCTGAATGTCAGTACAACATTTAATGTCAATCCATCCAACAGTTGTGAAGATATTTCAGTCTGGACCAAAGTGGTGGACAGACAGACTGACATTGCCTTTGGCTTGGACCATTTATTACGACTAAAACACATTTTCTTCTCACAGGTGTATCGTGTCATTGTGATCCAGTGACAGCATTGTTTCAAGATATCAAGCATCTGAACACACCGTTCAAAACCTTTCATCCAGTGCATTCTTCACAACCCCCGTGGTGCTGACCCTCTGGCCTACCGGTGGCAGCAACACAGAAACATTCGGCAGTCCAAACTAATCTGCCCATCTCTCGTACTTCAGTTTGGGGCTGGCGGGAGCGGTGGGACTCAGTATTATTGTTAGTTCTAATCTGTTTTCTGTCCTCTCTGCCCCGCTGCCTCTCATCTCTGCCTTATACCCACTCAACCTCTTGTATGGATTAGTGGAACGCTCCCAGAAACTGATTCCCAATCTCCCTTCTCTGGATGTCCCACACTCCCTTTTTTTCTCCTGTTGCAGCCCCAAAGGGCAGAGTCATAGAAGGATAACACTTGTCACAGCAATAGTCCAACATTGACTCAACACTGACAGCCAATATTCAGTGATTAAACACTCAAATCCAATGACTTATAGAAAACACAATGACCCCAGAGTTTTAATGAAGTCGTTTTAATGTCTCAGAAACATCATAGCTATCTAGCATGGTAGTGGTGAGACTGGTCGAACACAGGAGACAAATGAAATATACAAAATAATTCATGTCAGAAAAATAAGCAGAGAAGGTTATAGTAATGCAAAAGATAAAAGTACAGTAAATGATTAAGAAGCATAAACAGCATTGTATCCTATTACTGCTACTTTTATTGGATAAACCCCTGAGTTTGAAAAAAAGAAGAAGAAGAAGCAGAAACCAGAAAAATATAAACAGAAAAAATAAAAAGTTGGCAGTTTTCTAGAAATTAAGAGAGAGATTCTGTTGGGTGGAGCGCCTGCGTAACAACTCATTGCTGATACCAGACATGATTGCATTTTCAAGTTTTAATATTTACAAAAGAACAGCAAAAAAAAAGTATATTAGCAATGTCCATGTCAGCTGATGACATAATATTAATGATGATAGTAATAATACTGATAATAATATCAACTTCAAAACAAATTACCACAATTTTTACTTCAACGAATTCACAATTTTTTAAAGAAACATAATATTGTTTAAGTCTAATACAAAAAAAACGATACATCAAACACATAAAGTGGTACCCATCACATCTTTACAGGTTGGAGTTGAGAGAGGCACCAAACTCTCTGTGCAAAGGGGGGCTGCATGGCGGCCCAGGCCCTTTCTCTGGTGCAGCCTTCTCTCCCGTCAAATACCTCACTGGAGCAGTTTATCAGCAAAAAAAAAGTTTATCATAAAGTCATTTGTAGATTCAAGAACAGCTTCAACAATCCGCTAACCTCATGCAAACACTGTGAGATGGAGGGGGGGAGGGGGGAGTTCTCGGCTGCCAATAGCCACAATGAGACCATTGTTGCCCAAATGGTCTGGAAGTGATCCTATTAAACTAACAATGTACGAGCCATTCTGCTAATGATTTCAACCATGCTCAAAGGCAACAGGTTTGTACTGCAGTCACTTCAGTGACCAACTCTACCCCCTCCCCTTGTATCACACACAGGCTGCAGAGGGTCAAAATCATACAAGGCTACTGGGAATCATCAGCTTCTGTCTGCTAAACATTTTTCATATGATATTAGATTAGTGGCCACCCTGTAAAGACACCTCCTGAAGATGTCCGATTGGGTTAGTTGAGTTGTTTGGCTCAAAGCTTCTTTTTTCTTGTTTATTTTGAGTCAGCGCGCTGATGAAAAGCAGCTTTATAAAAGAAATACATCACAGAAAATACAAGACAAAGTCTAGAAGGAAGATATTAACATGAGCGTGGGCTCTCGTCAGTGCTTGTGCTTTAACACGTGGGTTTGAAGGCTGTCTATGCAGTAAACTTGTAGGAAACTGTTGTGCTGTGGCGATTTAAAAAAACAAACAAAGCTCTGCTTCAAATGTGGTCCAAGTCAAGGCCAGTCAAACAGCTTCTGAATTCAGCTCTAGCAAACAAATCAGATAGACAAAGTTTCTATGAACCAAAACTACTGATTTATAATCAAAAGGATGCATTCAGCATGTGGCGACTGGCCTCCTTTGTTTACGCATGTTCACTTTAAACTCATCGGTACAATTTCGACCCTCTAATCCACTGAGCTGGAGAATTAAAGCTGTTGTTCTTTCTCACTAATTTGATTTTATTGTGCAGATATCGTAATCTTGTTTTGCTTCAGCCATCCCTTGATTTCAAGGCTGACTTCTACGTTGCTTAACTTAGAAACACTACTGTCATCTCTTTGTTACAATCACCGAGCCAAGCATTAACAGATCAGTTTACTTCCACACATATTTTTCTGAAACAGCAAAAATGAAGACATTATTTCAGCTGATTAGTTCTTCAACTGATATGATTAATTGATTTCTGTGTCCTTAGGTGTCTTTCTTCTTCTAAAACACACCAAAAGTAATCTTGGGTTATTCACCCTACTTTGATTTTCTTTGATTTCTCACTTTTTCCCCTATCCCCCACCCTCCCCACCGCCCACTTCTTGTTATTTACAAGACCTGGAACTTCCAGGAGTTCTGGTCTTTGTAGTCCAGACAGTCAGTGGCATTGAAATTGAGCTTCCAGGCAGCTTGGTCCTTGTAGTCTAGACAGTCGACGGCTCCAAAGCCCAGCGAGGCTGCTGTGTAGCCCTGGGAGGAGAGCGAGGCGGGGGACTGGCTGAGGGGCCCACCCATCGAGGAGGCTGTGATGGGGCTCAAGGCACCTCCGGTGCCCGACAGCTGTGGGTGCATGGGGGACAGGTAGGAGCTACAGTCCAGGCCAGTGAAGTAGGAAGAGGAGCCGGCATAGCTCTGGCTGTAGGCTGGGGCCTGGGTGTAGGTCATGGGGTAGGTGGTGGTGCGCTGCATGCATGGGGTGGTGGAGGCAGACAGGGGGTCTGGCAGCGGGGAGATGGAGGCTGGGCTCCAGATGGACACCGTGGCGCTAGCAGAGCTGGAGCTGGGGGTGATGGCGGTGCCTGGAGGAGGGGGTGGAGGGCTGTAGGGTCCATTGGTGGGGTTGGCACTGGCCTCAGAGTTGGCCTCACGAGCAGGGGATGCCTTCTTTTTAGGGGGCCGTGGTTTGGACTGGCCCGTGCTCTGCTGCTGCTGCTGGCGACACTTGGCACGACGGTTCTTGAACCAGACCTGCAGAATGGCAGAGGTGCATCAGAGAGGAGGTTCATTATAAAATCACAACCTCCGTATCAAAAGCAGGAATTTAAATAGTCAAACTGTAAAAGTAAAGTCAGGAGACTTGTGTTATTTGTCTCTCTCATGCACACACACACACACACACACACACACAAGTAGACATTTCTTTCTTTCAGGGAGCCAGTGGTCATTTTTTTGCATCAAAATGCTGTACATGTAATATAATACCAAAACACATAATACTAAGACAGTACTCTGTGTACTGGTTCTTAATGTGTTACCTGGACTCGGGACTCGGGCAGGTTGATCTTGAGGGCCACTTCCTCTCTCATGAAGATGTCTGGGTAGCGGGTTTTGGCAAACAGAGCCTCCAGGATGTCCAGCTGTGCGCGTGTGAAGGTGGTGCGCTCCCGACGCTGTTTACGCGGGGTGCCTGCGAGAAGAAAATCGACATTGTTATTATATTATTATCATTATTATTGGCGTATTATTATTATTATTATTATTATTATTATTGTGCTCGCGCTGTTTTCATTGTGTTGGTTCAAACATTTAACACATAAATAAAAAAGTGAGAATTTCTCCACAATTGAACAGGCCTATAGATTAGACATATCACTATGTTCCAATCTATATTAGACTATTAACAATCCCTTAATGAGTTTATAACGTAGACAATTTTAATGAAGAACTTCACAAAATAAAATTTTAATTATCGCTTATGAATCAAGTGCATTATTGGAATTCTTTCTCTTGAATTCGCAAATAATAAAACTGAATTACATTTTATAAACTGCCCGAGAATGTCGATTTTTATAGATATTATTGTTAACATGTGTGGCATAATACCGGATGAAGATTAAATGAACTTTAGTCGATAATCTTCCATATTGGCATCTCGTGTCCTATACCAGAAGAAATGTTGTGTTTTTATTGGATCGAATAAAATTATATTTCAGATCTTATGTTTTTATCATTTATAACTGAGACTGTTTGAATCGAAATATACAAAGTGAAGAAACGAAAGTCACTCGGAAGCATTGATTCTGAATTGTAATAATTGTCTCAACTCTTCGTCGATTCAAAGTCTAATCTGCAACGAGAAGGCCAAGCTTTGTAACACGCCTTCTGTCACCGGTGCCAAACCTCGGCATCATTTCATTCAAAGTCTCCTCTCAAGGATGACAGATGCTGATCAGGCCGAACAATATAAGTGTTCATTCATGACAAACATTATGGCTCAAAGTAAAATACAATGAGCATCCTTTTGTAAATAGGTTACATGATAAGAGCAACAGATTGGAGTCTGTTTTGATGTTAAGTCTGTGTGAGAACAGGCTGCGTTTCCATTCACACACATTTTTATTGTTTTTTGACTCCATAATCCGCTGAACTTATAGGTCAAGTGAACACATGTTCTGACAGCGGAGGAATCAGAGACGTGTATTCATAGTATATTCATCATAAAGCACAACCTTACAGCTGCATTTCATAAAAATCACAATACAAGTGAACTGGTCATTTTTACTCATCGTTTAACGCAAAACATATAACGACATTTTCTGTGAATTCTTTCCGTTTCTGCATTTCAAAATAAACATTTTTTTTCTCGTGAAACAACAATGAAACGACAGGTTTAACTTATTGGGGAAAAAAATACAGTCATAGGCCATTACTTACTGGGGTATCCAACGGCGGCGGAGTGGAGCAGATCCATGCCCGGGCCGGACAGCGTTAACCCGTTCACGGCGTAATGGGGTTGCTTAATGTAGGACATCATACCTCCTGCCGGCTTTAAAACGCTCCCTCACTCCCTCACTCTCTCTCTCCTTCTCTTAGACCGGGGGCTGGGTCTCCTAGCTAGTCTCCAGGGGGTGTCTCTCTCTCTCTCTTTCTCTCTCTCTCTCCCTCTCTCCCTCTCTCGTTTTTTTCTGTCACTCCCTCCCTCTCTGTTTTTCTTATACTCTGGGTTGTTTGTCACTTAGTTGTTGTTTTTGATTTTTCCTTGCTGTAGGCTACTCTGACGTGGTGCCCTCGAACCAGGCACCTGTCACTGCACAAGTAACGGCGGTGCGCCTTTACACCTGTTTTAACCTGACGCGTAAAAACACCGCTGATTTAGTGAGCGGGTGTATACTTTATGCTTCCTCTAGCCAGATAAGAAGGACAACAACAACTAAAATCAACCCAAGACTACAAATTAAGACACCACATTAAAACTGATAAAGACTAACTAAACAAGACCCGTGCTATGATGCAGTTTCTCCATCCAAGTCGTGCGTAATTGCGGTGCGCACCGACGTCGCCAGGTGAAAGGTACCAAAAGCAGCAGTTCCAACAACAGTTCGGCCGTCTGCGGTCTGATGGGTGCTGAAAGGTGTAGGGGCCCCTGACGGTACCTGGTCCCTGAGGAGAGGATCTGGATCTGCAGAGTGGACAAGTGAGGCGAGCAAGAAGAGGCTGGCTAATTAGAAGTAACTTCTTACCCAAGTAGACACCCAGAGCCCTCCCTCTCTCTCTCTCTCTCTTTCTCTCTCTCTCTCTCTCTCTCTCTCTCTCTCTC
>NTHP01000072.1:145136-155375 GCA_003416845.1 Oplegnathus fasciatus | reverse complement strand
AACAACAACAACAACAACAATAATAATAATAATAATAATAATAATAATAATAATAACGATAATAATGATCCGCCTTGTATGATGTGAGACTGGTTGATTTACATAACTTATTTGTAGACCTACAGACACATTCTTGATGTAAGTGTATAATAAGTGTATAATGTAATCAGAGATATTCGATATCAAACTTCAGTACCACGTTATAGAGGAGGATCATTTATTTTACAGGAGCCATAGATTCATAGTTTTTTGTACTTCAAATGAAACAGGCAACAGGTGAGTCATAGTCGAGTAAAATAAAATCATAATAAGTGAACTGTTTGTAATGAAATAATTTAAAGTATGAGATCACATATTCGGTCCTTTCTTTAGCCTGTAAATATATTTTGTATCTCGGCCGTACAGCTTTATAGTCAAACATATTCTAGCTTTAAATCTTCCCAGATCTCAGGATGGTTGAAGTTAAAGGTAATTTCTTTTTTATTAATTTCTACACAATATTGTAGCGGAGGCCTCGGCTTCTGTCTTGTCAGTGTGTAACAGTATTTTCAGACACCGAGTCGTGTCTCTTCTCTCTGGGCTGGTTTGGTCTGTGCCATCCTCCGCTGCGAGACAATTTCACAGTGTCCAAAGCCGATTCTCTGCGCTTGTTAATTGAATCGGATTTCTTATAGTTTAAAATCCACACACACACACGCACACACACACACACAGACCCATGTAGCTACAGCCCAAACTGTATAAGGGGTTTATCTAGCTCTGTAAAGCCAAAGCGGAGATATAAAGACACACACAGAGCGACAGAGAGACTTTACCGGCGTGTTTGAACGTTTCTAAATCTCGAATAAAATGTCTTCACCTGCTGAGGTGAGTGTGTGTGTAGCTGTTTGAGTGCAGGAGGCCTGTGTGTGTGTGTATGTGTGTGTTGACGTTTGGATACCTCCTGTCTCCAGTGGACGCCTCACCTGCTCACATCCAGGTACGCTTTGTTTGTTTGTTTGTTTTGTTGTTGTAGCTCGGCTATAGCTTGAACTAAACTAGCCGCCAGCAGGACTCGAGCTAACTGTGGGGAGTCCGAAGACAAGAATGTCTCGAGACCTCCAACTGACAGAAAGAGGGGGAAAAAANAAAAAAAAAAACCCGCCGGGAATAGACCTCAGATATGCCGCAGAGCGCGCGACACTGCGCGCAACACTGCTGTGCACGCGCACACTTCACGCACCTGCTTCGCTCAGACTCTTCTACATTTTATGTTGTACTTTTTAAATGTATTCTTCATGTTTCAACAAACATTTTCACTTTATTAAAAGTTCTGTGCTATTTTGATTTAAAGGCTGTGAAAAGAATAAAAAAAAGAAACAAATCAATCCGCCTGTTTTTAACTTTTAGCTTTGAGAAATGACTTTTTTAAAAATCTTCTTTCTCTTTATGTTTTATTTAATGCTATAATAACAATAATACAAGATACAGTAAGATAGTAGTAGGCCGTAAAAGTCGTAATTAACCAAGTAATTACCCTAATCCATGATCAATCTAGTAAAACTGCATGGGAACGAAAAATCCTCTTCATTAAGTTTGAATAATACAGGAGGCCTATAACCCTGGTGTCTGTGCATGCATATAAAAAATGATACATTTATCTCTGGCTCTCTACAAGGCTCTGAAAATATTGTTAAAATATCGGAAATAAATAGGATATGAATGCTGTTTTTGAGTAACTGCAGAATCCTTTCAATGAAAGTGATTAATAACAGATTTTGGGATAGGCCCACACTGTGCAAATATCATAAATGTAAAATATAAATTACACTCTAAATTCCTGTAGTTACACTCTACCAAGTAAAATAATCACTAAACAGTCACACACTGCAAGCTCCTATAGAAATGGTAATAACTTGGCCATAGAAACACAGTGATTTGTTCATTAGGTTGTTAATTTTTGGTTTATATCACCTACAATAAATGATGAAAAAAGTTACCAGTGACTCTGCATTCATGGTTTTTCATCAGCCAGTAATTTGTACAGAGGATTCATGAAGCTGGCTGTTGAATTTATTCAGTTCTATTCATTCAGTCATTATTTTCCCCTCCAAGTAATTTAGTTTGAAGATATTTTTTAATAGGGGCATTTGCATAATTTAATAGGCATGTCCTAAGCTTAAATACTATATATTAATGCTCTTTAAGATGTATTTTATTGTTGCATGACATGTGATGTTTTGGGTTGTTTGTGTGGAAATTGCTCTGTGATGATGTGCTGGTGGTTTGGACGCACTAGGACCCAGAGCAGACGCAAATTAAGGACAACCAGCACATAAGAGGCTTAGTACATCTAATCTATACTCCTACACACACACACATGAACACACACACACACACATGAACACACACACACACACAGCATTTCATAAACATCCCATTTTGAAACAAGCACGCATACACGTCCCAAAGGCAAACACAGCCATTGTATTTTCATTTAGTTTTCATTTTCTCCAAACTCTTTTATTCCCCTTGCTGACCTTAACTTCCATCCCACTTTGTTGGAGAACATTCGCCCATATGCTGCACTATTTCTCTCATCCCATTTCATTAGCAAACATGCAGCCATGCGTCCTTCAACGAACCAAGAGGCAGAGAGCAACTCATTCATTCCGGACAATTATAGTAAAAAAAGGAAAAAATACTCACACGATCTTCCTCGTCCGTCTGGTCAGTGCATGTGTGCATATCTGTGTTTTAAATCAGGTGAACAGCCACTCCAACAGATCAAAACTGAAAAAGGATTATCGAATTGAAATTGAAATGAAGTTCGACATAGCTGCAACACAATCCTCATTCTGATGAAGCTTCCTGGGCCCTTTTTATCAGCAGAAACCACAGGCCCTGCTTTTTTTTTTCTGTTATGTTTAACAGGAAAATTCAGAGTAATGAAACTAAAATGTTCCCAGAATCCTCCCTGATAAACCAGCCTTTGTTATAGGCATTTAATTCCAGCCTGCTGTTTGTTTGTGTGTATGATGGTGCTGATGATGAAAACATGAAATCATTTATGTTCGTGTCTCCGTTATTGAATGATTAATGACGTGACCTAAAACCATCACATCCCAAAAGACCCAAAACACACACACACACACACACACACACACACACACACACTCTATAAACACACAAACACTTTTCCAGCTGTTAAGCACCTCTGACATCATGTTGTTCGATACACACTCTGTATTTTTGTATGTCTGTGTGTGCACACTGTGTGCTTATAGTGTATGTGTATGTGTGTGTGTGTGACAGTTACACACTGACACACACACACGCACAGAGTTCAGCCGATTTATCATAATATGCTTTATCTGAAAAGTAAGTATCTTACCTCGGGATAAAGGGAGGAAAGAGGGGTTTGTGGCCAGATTGACAGAGGAAGGGTGGATGGAGAGAACTGAGTGCTCGCTGCACAGGGACAGAGAGCAGGACCTTCAGCTCTGTGGCTGGATCGATCACTATTGATAAGGTAACTGAGCATTATGGGATGGGAAGGCGCTGCGCTGACAGAGAGGGCCACGGTGGTGTGTGTGTGTGTGTGTGATGGAGAGGCAGGCTGAGTGAGAGACAGACCAGGAGGAAGGCATGTGGTGCTTCCTGTGAGGGACTGGTGGAGGTCAAAACTGTTACTGGAGGAAACTGGGTGAAAAGTTACAGATGGGGTGGGGTGGAAGGAAGGCAGAGTGGAGTAGTGCGGTGATAAAATAGGGCAGAAGAAGTGGAAGAAGAGAGAGAGAGAGAGAGAGAGGCAGATGGGGAAGGGGGGGTATGGGAGGGGCGTTGGGACAGACCTAGTCTGAGTTTTCTGAGGGTCTTGCTGTGAATTTTGTCTTGTTTTTAGATTTAGTTCAATTTTGCAATTGAAATTGATTTGATTCTGTGTTTTAAATGGGTATTTCTCATATTACTGCAACTGTCTATATGCTCATATAGTTAAAAATTGTGTGTGTGTGTGTGTGTGTGTGTGTGTGTGTCTATTGAGGTCAGCGTGTGTTAACTCCTCATTAAAGTGATGTGAGGATTACTCTGCATGAGTCTGGGCCAGACCATGTGTCTCTCTGCACAGCACTTCCATCTACAGTAACACAATGGGCCATATGACATGAAGGTCCTGCATACAGGTTACATTAAATGGTCCTGCTGTTAGACTGCCATTACATGCCATTAGTGTATGTGTAAGTGTATAGATGTGCAGGAGCGTGTGTGTGTGTGTGTGTGTGTGTGTGTGTGTGTGTGTCCATTTTGCAGGACTTTGTCAGCAACCTGTCATGGGTCCAGGCTAAAGATAAACTGTGGCCGCTTATATAATGATGAACTACATAAGTGTACAAGTGTGCATTCTATATACAGTATACATAACCTACAGAGTTATATGTAAACGTAGGACAGTAGTTTGTGTTTAGTTTACTGGAACTTAACCACACCAGTAAAACCTTAATTACATAAGTTTATGTCATTCAGTAAGGTTAAACATTAGCTGTGCATTTTCACATTAATATTGTACTGCACATTACAAACCTAAAATATTGGTATGTTTATTTTTTACTGTACAATATGTTTAATATGCACAAAAAACATTGACCTAGGTCCACTGGTAAGATTTACACAAATTACTTCATATCATTTTCTACCAGTAAATCAACAGATACTGACTATGGAAGTTATAGTTGTAATGACTGTAACAATGTTTTGAGAATTAAGGACTACTTATTTATGGTTCTGAAAATTAAAATAATCCTCCTAAATGTAAATATAGTAGGCTGATTTTCCCCACATTTATGCTTTGACACAATTTATGTCTGAGAGAAAAACTGCATGCCAGTGTTTCACTTAAGTCATCTGTTAACTTATTTTTAGATGCTTTTATCAATGCAGAGTAAAGACAGACTTCAGGTTTGCAGCAGGAACATGCAGCTTTGTGGGTGTTTGTAGTAAATTACCAGCAAACAGTGGTTGGTCCCATCCCTTGAAGGCCTGTGGTCAGACAGGGAAACATGGCTCCCAGGGGTATAATTGTAATATAATTGTATAATTGGAATAATTGTTTTAGTGGACGGTTGTAAGAGTAGCCTGTAGTCAGTAGTTACTTCACAGTTTGAGGTGTTTTAACCAGCTGAGAAGTGGATGGTTGTGAAGACTCAGGTTTAGGTTGACGAGACTCCAGCTTCCTCTTCAGAAGGCAAATTTGTCCTTGCTGATAATCTAAATATTTTCTCTCTTATTGGAACAAATTTTGCAGCATCTGTATAAGAACTACATTATGATGATTACGTGTCCTCACCCCATATGGGAAGCGCTGGTGCATGCGTCGTGTATGTGACAGAAGAGTCGGACCATGAGTTCATCTGTAAATAATGTCTGGCCAGCATCTTGATCAATTTCACAGACAGTGGACTCCCTGCAGCGTGCATGTGTGTGTCCTGCTGTCTTCTGAGGGTAGACAGATCGCTAATCCACTGCAGACAGCAGCAGGTGGGGTGTGTGCTCTGTGTGTGTGTGTGTGTGTGTGTGTGTGTGTTCACTGTCATCATTTAGCCCCCTCCTTGACCACTGTCTGGGGTTTTAGCAAGTTAACACCTGTTCATGCCTTCATACTCATACACTTGTAATAAGATAAGCTGAACAATTTCAGTTGCATTTGCACATCCAGACGGTTATCAAAGCATGTGAAAATGTTTTATTTCAATACTTGAAGCACATCAGTTTTTTCTGCACATAATACCTCTATAAAAGAGCTTACATCAATTATTTACTGTAATAAACTCCATGAGCATTTTCAATGGCAGCAATAATGTACATATTCTTTAACTGTTAACTGGTTATTTATGAGGAGACTTTCTTTATAGTTAACTGATTTTTCACAGATAATTCATAATTATTTGTGTATTATAATTCATAAAAAAACTTTTATTTTTATCGGGTCCAGTCAAAACACTACAGATTTTAAGGAACAGAGAAATAGAGATTAAAAATATGAAAATGGACGGTTTTATTAAATAATTTAAAATATATTGCAGAATATGTGGTTCAAAAACATTTGATGTATTTTGTTTTGAAGACAATTTGTTTTTAATCCAGCTGATTGTACAGACATTAGATTCAGCATTTAGGTAGACAGGTGCAACACACACACACACACACACACACACACACACACACACACACACACACACAGTCTTCAACTTGTTAAAACAAAGCTTATATGTCCATTCATGCGTGCTTTCATATGCACTGCCTACAAGATTGTGTGTGTGTGTGTGTGTGTGTAAACCCCCTCTGGGCATGTGTTCTGGTGTGTGGTGGTGTGGTGGTGTGGTGGAGGAAGGAAGGACATTACTGGTGCGGGTGGAGGCGAGTGGGGGAGTTTGTGTGCCTGTGTGTGTGTGTGTGTGTGTATAGCGTGGTACAGTAGCTTGCACCCCCTCCCCCCAACCACCACCACCCGTCCCAACCTGCACCCCCACCACCCCATATGGCAGTAGACAGCAGTAGTAATCATGGAAGTGGAGCAACAGGCCCTGAGCCTCACTAATCCTCTGCCACACTCCGACACGTGCCACACTGATGCATATACCCACCCTACAGACACACACACACACACACACACACACACACACACACACACAAGCATGGTTATTGAAGACACCATTTATGTACACATTTATGCATACACACACTACATGCACAGCAGCACACAAATGCACACACCAATGGACAAAATAGAATAGCGCAACAATGTCCATTATATGTGAATGTATAAAGGCCAGGTGGACTCATCAATGGTGCCTGAATAAACCCAGGATTAACTTGCATCATTAAGAACACACACACACACTCATCTTGTGACTTGCAGCCACTATTTGGCATGCAGGGCCCATAACGGACCATCTCTCACTCTATCCACAGCATGAGTGTGTTTTGAATTGCACACTATTTAAATTTAATCTTTTTTTCTGAAGTCATAGCGTGCATGTTAATTCAAACCTGAGCAGTGCAACACACCAGTGCAACATGCTGGTAGAAAATCACAAAGGGTGCTTTTTGAATGACAAAACGCACCTTGCACACACAAAAAGCACATGCCCTCGCACACACAAACAGAGTCACACGCGCAGTCACTGCGACACGTACACACACAAAACCTTTTAACTGTGACGCACAAGGAGACAGGGCCACAATGGTTCTCTTATTGTTAATTGGCCGTTTAATCCCGAGGAATGCGTCTGATTAGTACCCGCCGGTGGGTCAGGATCTTGCTCAACACTCTCGTTCACAATGGACACGCTGTAACAGAGATCTGGGAGCAGGCACACACACACACACGCCGGTGCACACACAAACACACGCTCACACATGGACAAAGGTGTGCATATAAACAGTCGGAGCGCACAAGTCGCACAAAGAAACGCACAATCAGGCATCAACACATGTGTGTGCAGACACGCGGGGGCCGCAGTGGCCTCACATACCCCCTGCGTTAGCACACACAGAGTGACCACACATATACAGCAGCATACCCAGCATGCAACTGCACAGTGGAGAAGCCAAGTATGAACAATAGTCAGATGCAGAAAATGTGATTTGAAAGTTTGAGGAGGCGTTTGAGGAGGGTAAAATCATAATGAACACTTTAAGGGCCACAAAGTCACACCAGAGAGAGGCATATTAGTATCAGAATGTAGCTAGCTCGCTAATCAAAAGCAAAGCACATTTAGGAACACACAGTAACACCATATATTCGACCATAATCACAATTGACTTTATGCTGCACCACAAGGCTTTTGCACCACAACTTTAACTTTGCCAGTTAAGTATTTCATTAAACAGCTAAAAGGATAGCTTTCTACATTTTGGACTCTACCCTTTAAAGTCCTACAGTGTTAAGACCCTTTGACAGTCACAGCAAAATTCAAGTTGCACTCTGATCTACTTTGCTGCCGTTAAGGGAATCCACTGATTGTAGTCATTCCATTAAAATGAATTGGAGTCTGTGCAAAGTTTCGCTGTGATGGATGCTGGTGTGACTGGGCCCTAATGTTTGTTTTGGGGTCGGGGTGAGGGGTGATGCTTAGGGCATGCTACAGTGGTCTGCATGCATCACAGAGTGCACTGTGCCTCAGCACATCTACTGTAGTGTGAAAAGATTGAAACAAGCTAAAGGAAATTAGAAATTTTACAGCAGGAAGACATTTTTAACTGTTACCGGTAAGGGAAGGATAGAAGAAGCACGCAGAGGGAAAGGGATGATGGGACGGTCATACTGGCTGCAGGTAGATACGAAGGGTCAGAGGTGATAGAGGTTCTACGTGTGTGTGCTTGCGCGTGTGTGTATTTGTGTGTGTGTGTGTTCTGTAGGAGGTCCGGGCAGGCTGCATCACTGCTGACACACTGCTGCTGGTAAATCCAGCTTAGTGTGTCTAAAACAGGACTACGAAATCTGCCACAGGGCCCCTAATGCTAGGGCCACTGTCACCCTCAATCACTCACACACACCTAATCCCCACGCCGTGACCCAACACACACACACACACACACACACAGCCTAGCTACCCAATGCACTGGTCCCATTCAGCTTGGCAGGCAGTCCCAGTACCAGGAGACACCAGCCACGGGGTCAACATTTCATATCGGAGGAGGGAGGAAGGGGGTGATGGCGGAAAGGAGGGAGAATGTGGTGTGTGGAGGAGTAGGAGTTAGACATCTTTGGGCAAGGAGGGGGTGAACAGGTGGAGGTAGTGGTCGAGGTGAGGTGAAAGCGAATAGAGGAGCAGGAATAGGAAGGCTAAGGTGTCTGAGGTAGTGGGAGGTTAGGATTTGGGGAGGGATAACAGGGGTGGGACGAGAGAAGTGGTATGAATGAAGGGAAGAAGTAGAGGAGGAAAAGCACAGCCATGGGGAGATGGCAGTAAGAGATGTGAGGTGAGGAGTGCATAAGATTATAAGAACAAAGGAAAGTGTGTAAGTTTGTTAGATAGTGTGCAATGAAGAAGAATAAGGGTTGTTAACAGGAAAATACTGAAATCAGTTTATTACTGACTGAATTTTGATATTAGACAAAGAAAATGTATTAAAGAGCCAAAACAATTAACTGTTGTTTCCCTCAGGTATAAATAATAATGTGATATACTATAATATATATATTAAGAGCAGGACTCAGAGCCCCGCTGAATTAAAGGACTACAACAGAAGACTGTCCTGTCAACTTATGTGTTGAGTCGTTATAATGCCAAGAATGCCAAAACTTCTACAATAATTAAAGCGGCTATAATCAATATTTTTACTATAATAATATATCAAATGACAATGTAAAAGAGGTCGCTCACAGTGATGAACCTACAGAGAATTATCACCTGGAGCTTTATAATGAGTTTCAGCTCAATGTTTAACAGCTGTCCGGCTGCAACTTTATTGTTTTGGTTCACTGTCATAGTTTTTTTCAGTTAAAAAGCTCTAAAAACCCACTGTACACAGTCTGCTCAGCACCAAACGGCACACTAGCTGCCAGCGACTAGCTGGTGAGCACAGTGGAGCATTTAGCAGCTAAAGAGACAGATATTTCCCTCTGGATTTGGCAGAGACCAAAAACAGAGCTAAAGACTGAATACTGGTCCTTTCAAATTCATCAGGTGGTCTGAAACACAACTCCAAATGAATGATAATGTTGCTCCGTAACAGCTGGATGCGTAAATAAGCAACTGCTTGCTAACAAGTTCACCATATCAACTTAAAAGGTTGTGTTCACAACTTGTTTCTGCTTTGTTGCCAAAAAATCAGTTAAAGTAAATGGCTTTAATTTATAAGTGTGTGAATGTTTGTGTGAGACAACTTCAGTTCTTCTTGAAAAGGAGACAAAGGTGTGTGATTTTAATACCAGAGACACACAAAACATGAAAATGACCATTTTATTATCAAAAGGTTAATGTTGTTCTTTTGGAAAATTGTGTGGGCTGGAACTATTGTTAGCTTGCCAATGATTTACTACAGATACTTGAAAGGTTGTTTTTTTTTTTTAATTCTAAACTACCTCTTTAACCAATGTTACAATCTAACAACATTAACGATGGCTCTGTTCTACTTAACTGTCCCAGTAAGTCATGACAGTGTGACAGCGAGCCAGCATGAACATTACCAGGACACTGAAACTGAAGCAGCTAAATGGAATTCAGCCATCATTTATTTATTACTTACACCTGTGCT
>NTHP01000072.1:120107-136607 GCA_003416845.1 Oplegnathus fasciatus | reverse complement strand
ACACACACACACAGACACACACACACACACACACACACACACACACGTGTCATGTACAGATGTCCACAACTTTAGTAATCCATGTCACAGCCACCTGCAGCCCCCTCCTACAGTCTGCGTGTAACCAAACCGTGAACAATGGCCGCCTGACTGTAACAGCTCAGACATTTCACCGCATGTGAATATCTGCACATGAGCATGAGAGAGACTTTTTTTTTTACACACACCAATAATGATTTCACCTTTCCCCACATTTTACTTGAGAGTATGTCATAAGAAGCCGGCACAAATATCTGCAAAAATAGTCAGATTACAACAGACAAATGAGATAACTGCAGAGAAGATAAGTAGCCTCTATACCGCATTTCATACTGTCTGACCTCACAGACACCTGCTGCTATATAAAGAGCATTCATGTTGAAAACTGCAGTGTGTGTGTAATTCAGTTGAATTAAATCTGTGTGGCAGGACACACAAAAATAACACGTTACAAATGTCTGCTGTTATAGCTTTTTTTCCTCCTAACATGGGATCATTTGGGGCTGTCAAAAACATTGCATGAACAGGGTCTTTAACTTAATATTCTGTAGAACTTAACTTTCCCATAACTTCATGATGAAATCTTTCATGTCATGTGCTGTACTGAAACCTGACTGACCCGTTAAACACAGGTGTAACTAATAACATTAATTATGTTGCAATCCATTTTGGTATGACAGCGACAGTGCCCTGCTGTTGTATACAAATGGAACAGATCTATTATGTGTTATTAGTTACACCTGTGCTTTTCCTGCTATAACTAGTCTGCTATAACTGCAGTGAGAAAGGTCAGTTGAATTTGCTTTATGGCAGGTTAGAGTCAAAAGTCCTTAATATTGAATATTTTTGATCCTTCTTAACAAGAGTTGGTTTACTATTTTAAAATATTTTTAGTGATAATTGATGATTATCTACATTAGTGACCCATTTAAAGTGTAATAAAGCACCTTTAATATTATATGTCATTTACATACATACCCAAAGATTATGATAAGTAAGTTTGACAGATCCACTGCATGGCATGTAAAAGTATTTCTCCTCGGTCAGATTGACCTCACTCAGCCGCTGGTACCCCAGGGACCTTTCGACGTCATCGTTCACAAGCTGTCTGATGTCATCGTGGAGGCTGAGCACGACAGCCAATCGCAGCAGCTCCTTGCCAACTTCCAGGTAAGGCTGCATTGTGAAAGAACTTCTGTCCTAAATAATCCCTGGTGCTGCTGGACGAATAGAGGATGGATTGCTGACTGTGTGGAAGAAAAATAAATTTGCCCACTTGTATGAAATGTAAATAGAGGAATGTGTGCACACTGTCTGTATGTCTTCCCCTGAGATCTTTTTTGAGAGGAATATGGATTGTCTATGTAGCTGTGTGCTTGTTAATGAGCAATTACTCAGTCATTCATGCCGGAGATGATTTCTCCGTCTGTCTTTTACATTACAGAGCTATGTGTCAGCTCATCCCAGTACAGTTCTTCTGGACCCCCTGCCTGCCATGACCCAGCTGCTAGACCGCTTTGCCTCTTATCAGATCATGAGCAAGCTGCACAACTCGCTCCGCGGTGAGCTGCGGCTTCATAGTTTATATTGTAGTTTACTGCTGCTGGTAGATATCAACACCTGCCTCTTTATGTTCTGTTCAACAGACTGGCGTATCTGCAGTCCTCCTTACTTAGAGATCCACAGTGCCAGTGACCTGCCATCCATTCAACAGGCTGTGATGTCCCAGGGCCTCAGCTTTCCTCTCAGTCAGTACACTCTCTGTCTGTAGCCTTTCAGTTCCTTACTTATTTCATTCTTATATTTCATTAAATTAACTTTAAAGTAACCGGCTTTCAGCTTTTCTGTGTCTGTAAGTGAAACTAAAAGCTCATCTGCTGCACTTTAAAAAGTATACAGCTGGTATTAGTCAGATAATTTGGCAGTAGGTTTGTGGTCAGTGGTGTGTTAACCCTCCAAAAGTTTCTCACACTTCTGAATTCAATTATCCTTCTTTCCTTTTTGCTTCCTCATGAAGTATGACAGAACCCACAAACACTTCCTCTTTTTCTCTGTTGACCCCAGTTTGTAAAACCAGAGTGGCACACGGCTCGCTTTCCCACGAGGTGAGTGGTTTGCTTGAAAATTGCACATGTTCAGTCATGTTTGTTATGTCCATCCGCTGGTGTTTATTTGCTCTCTGTTCATTTGCGTGTATTGCAGATGTCTCTGATCTTCAGTGCAGGGAGTCTGGCTGATATCCATCCTCCCTGTGTGCTCCAGAGCTTCGTCAACCACGGAGCTGTTCTGCACAAAGTGTTTGTGGTAGGAGACAGACACTTCTGCGTTGAGAGGCCCTCGCTCAAGAACTTCCCCTCCGGTCCCTGTGGTCAGTCTGCACCAGACCAACAGAAATATAAGATATATACTTTATATACACTATACAATATATATATATACTTTTCTTTCTTTTCCTTCTCTTTTTGGTCTTGTCCTTCCTTTCCCTTCCCCTTCCTTTCCTGTCGTGCCATGTCCTGCTGTGTCTTGATTTGCTACACTACCTTGTTTCTCTTCACTCTGTTCCCTGTATCCACTCCGACTGTGACTTATATCTGCCTCCAGACAGGAAGACCATCTTCTTCAACAGCCATCAGGTGTCCAAGCCAGAGTCCAGCTCTGATCTCACAGCAGTAAGTAGCAGAAGTGGCGTCACACGTGTGAACAAACCAATAACACCATACACGTGTCATGTACTGCTGTATGTGTCAAACGAATAATCTCAAGTACGAGAAAATGTCTTCCCTATATTTCCTAAATTCTTTTAGATGAAGTAAGGAGTGAAGCAATACTGTTTTAAGAAAGACATTGTATATTGTTCTATTATATATTAACTTCTCTCCCATTTCTCGCTTTGATATCCTAACACAAGGACTAATAAATCTGCAAAACTGCTCAAAATAAGCAGTAATAAGCAATAAGAGTGGCATTATTTAAGGTGCATATATGGCTTGTAAATAGCTTCACATAGTCGTCTAAATTTACAGGTAGACTCCCACCCAGTTGGCACCTGAAATCCACCCTAAAAATATCCTTTTCCCTCCTGTTCTTTAAGCTGGACGAGCAGATGCCCTGCCTGCCTCCTCCCAGCTCTGACGCCGTGGCCGCCCTGGTCAGAGAGCTGCGAGTTCAGCTCGGCATGGTCCTGTTCGGCGTGGACGTCATCATCAACATACACACACACACCCTCACCGTCATCGATATCAACATCTTCCCAGGTACTGCAGCTGTACAGACACACACAACACACACACAGTTACAGAGATGTTCACACTCTTCTCTCTGTCAGGCTACGAGGGAGTGCCCCAGTTCTTCTCTTCTCTGCTCAGCCACATCGAGTCGGTGTTGGACAAACAGACCTCTGCTGGCCCCCAGGCTACTGGCTCTCCTGAGTCTACACAGACTACAGGTGGTCCATCTGCTGCAACTACTGGCCTTTAAGTCACCTCACGAACAGATTGCGGATCGTACTATGTTTTTAATCAGCGTCCCAGGACAAATGAAGTCATTGGCTCTGGTTTTTTCACTATATTGTTGGGACCAAACAATCTTTG
This sequence comes from Oplegnathus fasciatus, assembly GCA_003416845.1. Lineage (NCBI taxonomy): Eukaryota > Metazoa > Chordata > Actinopteri > Centrarchiformes > Oplegnathidae > Oplegnathus > Oplegnathus fasciatus. The sequence goes on along the minus strand of NTHP01000072.1, from coordinate 132,978 downwards.
CTTCAATTGCAAGAAGTTATTTATTTGTGATTTGAATGATCTTAAACTGTATCCCCTGTAAATCACACTAATAATGTTGATTCTGCTTTATGATATATATATATATATATATATATATAAATATATATTATATACAAGTCGACAAACCAAAGAGAGAACACATAATGGTTTAATACACGTTCTGTTTATTGATTGACAGGTAGCATAGAAGATACAGCAGGCACAAAATACAGCACTCTGATTGGCCAGTAATATTACAAATGGTGTTTTTGTCATCGTTTTTTTTTTCCTGTTATTCGAAATGCCCTCTATGCCCTTATGTCACGTCACCCCCCCTCCCTGCAGATATTTCCTACACCTTTCTTGCTGGTTTGTAAGATACATTTTGTGGAAACATTTTGCACTTCTATAGAAAAAAGAAAACTACAGTACATTAATTCTTCATTTATTCTCAAGTGAACAAACATCTCATCTTTGGAATAGACAGCAATGAGCTCATCAGTGTTGACTGACCGTGTGTGTTTATTACTACGCGTTTACACAAGTCAACCGGCTACTTTGCCAGTGTTCAAATACATAAATGTGTTGTAAATCTTGGCTGTGTAGAAAAAGAGATTATATCTGCTTTATGAGTACTATATGATGCACTTTGAATACATATTTAAATGCATGAAATAATTCATTATTTGGCTAATTATTGCATTCACATGTGCTGTAGTCTATATTGTGTTATTGCAGTAAGTGGGCCTCCAGTGGCAACCCTGTTAATCCTGCACTGTGTGCATTTCTACCCAGTGTCCTCTTGGGGGCGCTGTTGCTTCATATTTCCTATGACCTTGGCTTACAGACCTTGATATCTGATATTTACACAAATGACATGACAGCCATGAAAACTGTGAAGTAACACTACTGAGCATTTATCAATGTTATTGTTACCAAAAGACAAGAAAATGGCTTTAGTGTCTCCCTTTTCCCTCGACTCCTCCTTGGCTTGTTAAGATAAGAGTGCAAAGCTGGCTGAGAACCTGAAGTGACACTTTTAGACCTTGTAAGCTCTAAGTACATCACGTACTGTCGCCACACACCGACCATGCTCACGACAAACTTAACATCTGACGTACGTGTGTCGGCGTGCAGCGTTTCAGCGCTAATCACCTGTGTTTTGTTCGTGTCACCCCGGTCCGTCACAAACAGTCTGGTTTTAACAGTGCGAGAGCCAAATGAAACACAATCCTTGTTTCTACTTTATCATCAAAGAAACGACGAGGAAATAATGACTTACTCCTGTGTAGAAATATCAGTAATGCATATCGTTAACAGTCAGAACAGCAGGAACAGCTTACACATAATTATTGCACAAAATAGATATTGAAACACACATATTACTTATAGTAGGGAATCTGTTTTTTTCCCACCAAGAACACACCATCGAGCTTGCCAGTATTCATGAGTCACATTTCAAAAGATGACGGCGTTTGTGTGGCTGACAATCTGCAGTCCAAAATAACATCTGAACAAAAGTGCTGAATGCTTTGCATCCAAGGCGGTTTACAACTGAAGTGGAATCACCTGTCTACCTCACAAACAGCATTTACGGGAACTGAGACAGAGATGGACACAAAGATCTCTTAGATTCTCTAGAAAAGTGCGTCTCTTTGTCCTCAACACTCTTTCAAGGGAGCATCGAGGAAACGGTGACCTTGCCTTTTCCAGGCAACCTAAAAGCAGAAATGAAACAACAGTATGTACACTTTCTACTCATGTCCATTTACAGACTCCCATCTGAAGACATGTCTCTGAGTGCTGTGGGGATTTGAAGGCTGTTGAGTGGAAAATGTGTGAGCTGAATGTGTGACTGTGAATGCAACAAAGGGTTTTGTCAGTCTGCTGTGTGTGTGTGTGTGTGTGTGTGTGTGTGTGTGCGTGCGCGTATTTGTGTGTCTTATCCTCTGCGAAGCTCCCTTAGCTCTGCAGCGACTTTGCGCAACTCTGCTTCGATCTCCAGCAGCTCCTGTGGACAGAGAAAATGAGAATACATGACACAGGAATACAGAACACATGGTACTGCTTTAGATTACAGCCTGCAAATAACAGTGAACATAATTTGTACATGTGGGGTACTAATGAAACTTATTGGGTAGCTGCTGGCAGGTAGTATTAGTTATACAGCAAGTACATTTCCCTGGTACATATTAAATATGTACAGAAAAGGGAAAAACTATAATGTGCTGACATTATTTGTGCAGCCAGTATTTCATTAGTACCACGTATACATTAAATAATTACTCTGTAATATAAAGTGTACACATACAAACAGTCACATATTTGCACCAACTTACCTCCCCTTCATCTTCTTCGGCGTCACCCTCCTCATCGTCCTCCTCCTCCTGCCCCTCCTCGTCCTCTCTGACGAATTCATCCTCGTCTTCCTCGTCCTCCTCTTCCTCGTCCTTGTACCTCTCCCGCTCAAACTGCTGCGTGGCTTCATCACTCGCTTTCTCCATCACCCTCTTCTGCTGCGGCTCCTTCACCTCCTCCGCCGCCACCGCCGCCTCCTCCTTCTTCTTGACTTCATTCTCATTCGTTTTCTCGTCGGGCTCCTTCTCCCCTTCGCCCTCCTTCTTCTCGCTCTTCTCCTCTGCCGCCCTCTCGTCCACGCCGTCCTCTTTCTTCCCGCCCTGCGTCTCCTGCTCCTCCTCCTCCTGCACCCGTTTCATCTTCCGTACAAGTTCTTCCAGCTCCTCCTGCTTCTCCTTCCTCTCCCTCTCCTGCTCTGGCTTGCTCTTGCTGTCCTGCTCCTTGAGCAGCTCCTTTAGCTCCTTCTCCACCTTCTCCTTCTCCACCATCAGCTCCACCTCGTTCTTCCTCCTCTCCTCCATCCTCTGCTTCTCCAAATCCTCCTCTGTTTCTCCCTCCCTTCCTTTGTCCCCCTTATCCTTCTTTTCCTCCACCTCTTCCTTCTGCTCTGCTCCAGAGCCTTTCTGGATCTCCCTCTCCTTCACCGCCTCGTAGCGTTTCTTCTTCAGCTCCTTCAGCAGTTCTTTGAGCTCTTCATCATTCCTCTCCTCCGTCCCTTTCTTGGTGATCTCCTCAGCCAGCAGCTCCTCAAGCTCCTTGGCTCTCTCCTCTTCATTGTCTGCCCCTCTGTCTTCAATCCGTGGCTCCTCCATCATCTTCTCCTTGGTGTCATCTTCCTCTGTCTTGTCTTCTGTCTTTTCTGGAAGACTGGTCACGTCTCTCTCCTCCTTCGCCTCATCATCCCTCTGCTCAAAGTCGCTCTCATCGTCGGCCAGGTTGTACTCATACGGCTCCCTCTCGTCATCTTGCTCCTTCTCTCTCTCTGCAACAGTTAGATTGCAATAGTCAGTTCCACGTGGTGTTGAAATGCATGAGCACGTGTGTGATTGGGGTGAAGACACCACTTCTCTAACTTTCACAACAATTTAGTTTAAAGAAAAAGACTTGACTCTCAGTGAATAGTGTGTTAAAAATACACCAAAGTGAGTCAGTGTGAATTTGTTCGTACCATCGCCAGCCAGCTTCTGCAGCTCCCTGAGCAGACCCTGATGTCTTTGAACTTCATCAAGTTCCTCTGCAAAAATAATGAGACACAATAGTTCAAAACAAAAGCAAACCAACAGTCCAAAACCCCCAAATGTTCAAGTTACGATGATACAAGTCAGAGAAGAGGTCATTTGAAGATCTGGTGAATGTTTGGCATTTTTGCATAAAGATTCTTTAAAGATGAACTAATTATCAAGATTGTTAATGATTAAATTTCCTGTTCGAATAATAAATACTCAGCTCTAAATGCTACCTAATATTATTTTACATAAGAGTATTGATGTCACCTGCTAGCTGTGGGCCACACTCATGTTGTGACCCGTCTTCATTCAGTGTCTCCTGAATAATACATTCAACCTGGAGACACAATACAAAAAAACACACACAATTACAGGTTGAGTAATTAAAATATATATATACATATGTTATGCTGAATGATAGGGGGAAATAAAAGGACTTGTTTCTGACCTTGGCATCATTAAGGGGTGAGGTTACTGGCCGGCTTCCCACTGAGGCATAAAACATGCAGGGAGACATAGAGAGAGTGGGGGGAGAGAGGCGGGGTGTGAGGGAGAATGAGAACACAGATCAATACATTTATGCAAAAACTGCACCAAACTATGTCACAGAGCAGCACAGATGAACTAGTTTGTTTACTTAGCGATGGTTAGTCCTGCATGAGCGTGGGCGGAGCTGTTCCCTCATTAAGGTAAGCACAGTTACCTTGGTAAAGCGACACAGAAAAGAAGCTTATCCCCATCTCCCTCTCTCTCCTGGGTGCAGATATTCCCAAAGGCTTTAGCTCGCAGTTAGGTTCCCACCTGGGCTAAATCAGTCACCAATCCCCGCCTGCCAGTAATTCATTAAATGCACACTGAGCAGCGCCATTTTCCCACGGAGATACATTGAATCTAACAAGGATCCTGAATGTTAGTATAGATCACAATCCATGTTCAGCCTGCAGCTGCGACCTTTCCTTTTATTGTTGTGTGTTGGGTGCGAGGACAGGCTGAGGCACAAGATATGATGCTGCTCAATTACTGCACCTTCAGTCAGCCGTGAATCTAAATGTCAGCTCCACAATATTTTGGTCAATTAAGAAAGATGTTTTTGTTTTCTGTCAAAATGCCACCATCAAACCAGATTAAGTCAATCTAACTTGAATGAAACATTAATATTTACAAAAAAGGAGCTAAATCGAATGAGTGATTTTATAATTCATGACAATCAACCATTCACTTCAAGCCTTCTGAGTTTGATGTGCTTATTTCTGCTTGATGACAACACATCACATTGGTGTTGCTTTAGTTGACTTGTTGGACATTTTCTTGAGACTGTGTTTTTGTTGATAAAGTCAGTCTACAGTAATCTAACCCAGCTCTGATTATTAAACTCCTCCACAGTAGATGGTACAGTATCATAGATATGATACACTGCAGACTCAGGTTCAACCGCTCCTTCAACTCACATGACACATGCAGAAGCTGCAAGTTTGATCTCAACTCTGTGGTGTGTGTGTCAGCACAAAGCCAGATCAGTACAGATCAGGATCAATTGGACTAATTGATGCCTTGGCCACTGATGGACCCCCCCCTCCAACAGACACGTGAGTTGCTGCCAACAGTTTGTCCCTGCGTGGTCCATGTGATGGTGTGTGTATGTGTGTGTGTGTGTGTGTGCTTTAAACACTCGTCTGTCTAACCCCGGCCCCATAATTAACGCCGTGATCTGGCTCTGGTTTTATTGGCTTGTCCTGCTGCTCATGAGGGGTCAACCAAACTCCATGTTGGAAATTCAGAAATCAAAAGCGTCTGTCCGAGTCGAGGGGCTGCAGTTTGTCAGTGGATCAGATGATTTGACACATTCAGGACTAAAAACTAGAGCCACACCTGAGTCAGGAATAAATGCACCTATAGGGGCAGAGAGATGCGCAATAATGAGGTTATCATATTCCTCCTCCTCTTGACATGTAGGTGTAGCTGTACTTCGTTAGGGTGGGGTTAGACAATTATTTCCTCCACACTGCGACAGCTAACGTGAACTTAAACTCACAGACAGTTTACAGTCTATGTAGGTTATCGCCCGTGTTGCTGCGTAACACTGCGCGTAACACCACTGCAGACTAATATTTACCCTGTTTTCATCCGCATGTCTCAGAGGGAGGCAGGCGTTTCTCACACCCGGAGGTGGTCCACACTTATTTGAACTCATTAACGCGTTTTCACAGCAGCTGGCGCACGTCGCCATGCAGCACGCGCACACGTGCGCTGTTCCGCTCACCTGTGCGGAGCTTTGATTCGCATGTATGTTGTTCAAGAGGACTGTTTGGGGTCAGTAAACAGTCAAATGTGCTTCCTACCCGGCCGGTAACAGCCCCGTCAGTCCGGCAGACAAACAGAAAGGTGGGCGCACAACAAATTATGTAACGACGCTTCTGTTTATCCTATTAGTCTAAACCCCGGAGGCTTCTGCTGTCAGGTTATAGCCTACACCTTCAGTCTGCTCCTTAAGCTATTATATATATATATGTATATATAATAACGCATGTAGCTTCGTGTGTTTGTACCACACGGCTGCTTTCATACCGGTAAACAGAATAAGACAGGCTGCAGTTGAGGCAGCGGTGTGTGAAAGATGAGGCTCGTCTCCGGCGCAGCCTGCTGAGAGCCATCACTCGCGTTTTGTACCGTCATTTCACACCGAGCGCGCGGTATATACACACACACTGTGTCCGTGTGAGGAGTGTGATGAAAGCTTACCTCCGACGGCAGCCCAGAGAAAAACTGCGGTTATCAGAATTCCCATAGGATCCGAAAAGTGAGGTCCCTGCAGGAGATAACCTTGAAATAACGGGCTGGATCTTCTTCACACACCCGCCGAGCGAGGTGGAGCCGAGCACCGTGTGTGTGTGTGTGTGTGTGTGTGTGGTGTCAGGTGACTGAGACCAGATCAGAGCCTGTTAAGGTGCCAGAGATGTCAGATGGTCGTGCTGTACTTACAGCATGTTAACAAAATGTTCAAACGTTTAATCTGTGCGTCAGGCAGATTAATATCAGTGCTTCTCAAAGAGAGGTCCGCGGCCCGTCTGAGGGGCGTGAGGGCTGCAAACGTGGCTACAGTGGAAAATTAAACTTCTCTGTAATCCAACTTTAATCAAATCCCAGTAAATATACCCAGAGAGAATATTATTATAACAGCTTTCATTTTATTTGCAGAGTCCATTCAAACATCACCACCTCCCTGCTGGTTAATTACTTTTGCACATCAATTATTGATACTTTCCAACAGCTGGTAATGTAACACACATTAACAGGCCTGGGGGAGCAATTTGTGAGCCTCCATCTGCAGGTCCACCTCAAGGTCACAGTGTCATTCAGTGTGTTTGTGTAAAGAGACAACATGAGACAGAAATTGATCACTTATCTTTATTGGTCATTCCTTATGATGGTCCTCCTCATGAGCTGGACAACAACACATTCAGGCTTTCATTCATGATTTCATGGCATTCGACAAAATTGGACATAAATATATTTACAGTGACAGTAAACTGCGAGGTTAAGACCTGATCCATCGCTTCGAAGCATTGATGCACTCCATTCAAACTCAAAAAGTCCAACTGTATGAATCATCCTTTTGAGTGCTAAATATCTACTTCCTGTCTGACTTGGCAGTCTTGAATGTGAACTGGTTCCCACCTCAGGTGTTTGGGGACGATGGCTGACTTTACAGCACCACCACTTGTATTTGTGTGTCATCTGGTCTTGGGAGCAGGCCTGGGTGGCCGACTGTGCTGGTTGGGTCCGATGTACTTCAGCGGAGTGTACTTCGGCTTCTCGATCACTTCTAGACCCAAATAAGGCTGCAGGGCTCGGGGGACACGCACTGTTCCCTCCTGGGGACAGGACGGAGGCAAGAAAGAGACAAAAAGAAGAAACGGTGACAAAAATTTGCATCATTAATAACACTGATGTTAAATCAAGTGGATTCTTGAAACAAATATGTATATGTGGAAAAATTTCCACCAAATGGGTTGCAGTAAATCCTGAAGAAAATATATAAATACACACTGCTATTTACTGTATCACAATTAAATGAAAGACATCTTAAATGACAGTTATTTAGATTTTCGTTTTCAGTAACTGAATAAATTTTCCATGCCACATTAAAAAGGAATTAATCACTGTACAGACTAAGTTTCAGAATGACCAAGGCCTCTTTAATCAATCCCCTTTAATTGACTCAACTAATCCTCTCTCTGCCTCAGGAAAATGTAAAGTGGTCCTGCAATACAGAGGAAATTGCAGAATGATGTCTATATTATTATTTCAGCATTTCATACTAATGCAATTATTATTTGTATAAAAATGTTTTGACTGACAACAATCACAAGGGGGCGCCACTTCAACCCTTTGCACACAGTTACATGCAAAGAAATACACATTTAACTTAGTAGAAGGTGGACAATGTGATGTTTTCTTGAAAGAGACAAAACAAGGATGAAACTACACAGCTATTTTTCTAAACTTTGTCTTTAAAAACAAGAATTTGGGCTTTTTTCAGTCATTGTCAGCCCTGTATATGCATAACAGCATAACTACATACCTAAGATTTGTATTTGACCTCTTCCCAGTACAGAGCAACGTTTTCAGCTGTCAGATCTTGTAGGGACATCAGACAAAAATAATTTGGGGGCCTTGTGATGCATATTATGGTTCATATAACAACCTGATCATAATTTTGTTGCTCATTATAACTTTTTACAAAATAACTCCTTGTTTTCCAGGACATTTTAATCTATTTTGTCATTTTCCAGGACATTTCCCCCCCCCCGCATTAAAGAATTCCAGGTTTTCGAGGTTACTGGGAACCCTCATATGTGAAGTGTGCCCTTATGTTGGTGTCTTACTTTGGTCTGGTGAGTCTCCAGGATAGCGATGATGGTTCGGGGGATGGCACATGCTGTCGCATTCACCTAGATAATAAAAAAAAACAAAACACACACACATCATGGAGGTGCTGCTGTGAGCTGAACCCGCAGGAATTGTACAGCAGTGCTGCCTCATCTGCAGTCTTACTGTGTGGGCGTACTGCAGGCTGCCATCCTCTCTCTCATACAGGATGTTGAGGCGTCTGCTTTGGTAGTCTGTACAGTTGGACCCGCTGGAAATCTGATATAAATATAGAGAGAAGAAGTACAATCAGAATCAGCAGTAAAACACAGCTAACTGGCTCTGTGGAGCTCAGTGGGTACGGCATCAATACTCGGGGCCCAGTTTAACTGGCCTGTCATCAGGTCTTCATCTTCTTCCCCCACTAGACTTGTTTGATGCTCACAGCACCTGCAGTCCCATCATCATCTTCACCATCATCTTCTTTTAATAAACAGAAGCTATAGACCATCTTTCAACTGTTTCAAAACAGGATTGTTTTTTCTTCCAACTGCTTGTGCAGCATTTTGTGGCCAAATAGAGTCCAAATGTTCAACATTTACCTCCTTATTGCTAGATTTTACTCAGACAACACTCAGGTCATGCATGCATGCTACACATTCTTAGAGGAATTGTGAGATGCGACTGTGAGGAGTAGCTTGCATGTTTGAACATCCTACAGACTTTAAACAATTTTGAAAGACAAGGTCCGTCATGTACGTATCATCTCAAATGAACATCTTTACATGAGTCATAGTCAGGAGATGTTTCAGTTGACATCCAGTCATTTTCTATGCATCTGACTGTTAAATAAAGTGTGTAGGTAAGCGGGTAACAGTGATGTAATGAGACTGACCTCTCCGTAGCTGTTCCTCCCAGGCATCCAGGCTTCAATGTCATACTTCCTGTGTGCGGGAGGACCCAGTTCCTGTGTCGGCATGTCCAGCACCCTGGGTAAAAACACACACAAATACAACTTGGAGCTAAAACTCATAACTCTTACCAATATTCTAACTGACTGTGTGAGTGAGAGAGTTGTTGTGTGTGTGTGTTAACCTGTAGTGTAGTTCCAGTGCAGAGAACATCTCTTTCTGCAAAGAGACAAAGTCCTCCAGCAGCTGAGAGCTCTCTTCTCCTGTCTCATCTGCTGTCACTCCAAACATCTCTATCTGCGCGCGCACACACACACACACACACAGTTAATTACAAAGCTCATTAGCATAATTATAGAGTAGGCACTTGTTTCTAATCTTAAAAAATGATTTGCAATCACTTGTTATCAACTAACAAAGAGTTAGCAAAACACATATGCAAATGTGAATGTCCTGTACATGTCATTTATAGCTAATCATCAAACTGACTTAAAATAGTGGACTTTCTGTTTCAATATGCCAACAACATAATGTTGGTGTCCTTGTCACCTTGTTGAAGTGATGTACTCTGTAGAGCCCCCATGTCTCTCTGCCCGTGTCCGTCTCTGCTCTGTAACAGGTGCTGCTACACACTGTCCTGCAGCGGGAGATGACAGATCATGTCAGCGAGATTTACTTCAATATAACACGATCTGTAGCAAACTATGAGTGAGGGATGCTTCTAACCTGACAGGCAGGTCCTTCCAGTTTACTGCATGATCCATGAAATAGCCTGGAGGAGAGAGACACACGTCACATGACTACTTATTACACATGTGAAATGGATGCTTTCAGTTCTCATTATTTTTTTAATGACTTCCATTTAACTGCGTCTCAAAGTCTCTTATTAGCTTCAAATATTGATGCATTGCACATTTTCAGGATAGCAAGGGTTATTTGAAAATGAAGAGTAGTTGAATTCAAGATTTATGATCATTTATATAAATGTAGAATTTATGTTCACCTGGAAAAACCCAGAAACAAAATGCATATATTACAATTCCGAGGGATGTAGTATGAAAAGTAAGAAGTATGAAATCTCATTGCAGAACAGTAACTCAACTAATCAGTCAAATCTCAGGAGATTTTGGTGAAACTGACAGCAACTCTGTGCAAGTGAACTCTTTACAACCTCTTCGCCCAATTAAAAAGAGTGTGACACGACCAAACTACATGTTGCTTAGATCGCCATAACAACACACTAGGAGGGATTACAACCGAGTGTGATCCTGCTTGTAAGAAACAGGACTATTGATATATTGATTGATATCAAAATACAGCAATTAGTTCAAGCACAAGCCTCACTTAAACAACGGGTCTAAAGCCGGGACTCAACTGAAAAATATACATTTTGAGTGTAGATGGGCCAACATCTACTGGTCAGTTACTACGCTCTCTATAGCTGCAGCCATACAAAATGTTTCAAAGCAGATATACACAGGACAGTATGATCTGTCCGTGAGTTCAGTATTCATTCTGGTGTCATTTAGGATTCAATGAACCACAATAATGCTATTTTTGCTGATAAAAATCTGTGAACATAAAGTCCCTGCTGTACACCAACACTGGTATTTTCACTTATTCGGGCTAATTAGACCTTTGCTCAGGTTGAAGTTGGGTGGAGTCATGCTGGAAAATATGCGAGGTCACCAAACCCAACAGGTGCAACAAAGCTAATCGGAGGATCAGAGAGAAGTCAGTCGTTCTGATGAACAACCTTATTGGTCATTTATTGTTGTTACAAGGAAATGAAAGCCTCATCGTGATTGCAACACACTAAGACAGCGTATTAACATTAGTGGAGAATGAAGTTTCACCTGCCACCCCGACCTCTCCAGTTCCAGCCAGGTTGAGGTCTGGGAAACGGGCCGGGTCCAGTGAATACACCTGAGAGCGATGGGCGTTGGGCTGCATCCCACAACCCTCCTGGAGGTGGACGAAACAGAGTGACGAAGAGCAGAGAGGAGAGACGAGGTCGGGGAGAGCGGGTCATTGTGTGGCTTAAAGATGCTTTAAACCATTAAACTATTATGTCTGGCTGTCCGTACTGTATGTTAGAAACTGATGGCTCAGAGCTGTGTACTCACAAATACTGCTCCCTTCAGCATGTCAGGTACAACCATGGGAATGAAGCCCTGCAGGAGTCAAAAGGAAAACTCACGTTTGGCTCTCCTATATGTTATGTAACAGAATAAGAACACATTCATATGTAATATTCCCAGACACATGCTTACCCGTCGCTGCAGTGTGTCGAGGGCAAAGTTTTGGAGTGCAGTCTGAAGTCTGGCCCCTGCTCCCCTCAGATAGTAGGACCTGTGGCCTGATACATGAGCTAGATGTCTGCAGGAGAGGACAGAGGAAGTATAATGATCCCCATTCATATCAATGAGGGTAGACTTAATATTAGACAAAATATTAAATATTATGGTGTTACCATATTCAGACAAAATGGCATTTTGCTCTTCAAGTACACAAACAGTACAGAAAGTGGAATATCAAGTGGAACAAGTACTTCAAACCAACAATCATCAGTCACCCTCACCTCTGCCTGATGAGACCCAGCTCCTCCCCCAGCACTACATGGCCTCTGGGCTTGAAGTCAAACTCTACAGAGAGAGAGCAGATTATGAGATTTGTCTTTATAAACACAACACAAGGGTAAAGCACTTTAGGTTATTATTGATCTGACACTTCAGATCAATAACGGCATACATCACATCAATCACCTGGTTTCTCTCCAACCAGCTCCACCACCCTCGCCTGGCTCTCATCTCCCACTGGCTGAAAAAGGAAAAAGAGGAAGTTTCAAACTTACTTTAAAAGGGACACACTCAACAGAAAATCTCTCCCCAGAGTGTGTGTGTGTGTGTGTACTCACCACATCAGGGTGTGTGGTGTTGGGCAGTCTGAGCGCTCGTCCGTAGTGTTCCTGATCCAGCTCAGTCTCTTGGGGGTAGAGTTGATTCAGTCTGTTGCGGATCTCGCGACCCCTCTGCAGAGCCTGTGTGTACTCTGGAAGCTGCGTGATGAACAACAAGGACTCAGAATTGGTCCCAAATGTGATTTACCACTGACCAGTGACAGGGGAGTAAAACTGCCAAGATTGACAGGTGCAATAACAAAATATTAAAGCGTTTAAGTTCTTAAGTGCTAAAGTTGAACTTACGTTGGCGAGGGCTTTCTTGTCGTTCTTGGCCTGTGAGGAAAAGATTATTTATGTCACAATTACGGAAGCAGCTTTATATTCTTATGACAACACAAAGAGTCAAATTAGAGAAAATGATTAAGCAAACCTCAAGTGAAAATCAAACAATCAACACAAACAACACACAGACAGGTGACAAATTAAAGGAAAAACCAACATAAAGTGTTTTAGTAAGGTATTGGGTCACCACATGCTGCCAGAACAGCTTCAGTGCTCCTTGGCATTGATTCTACAAGTCTCTGAACTCTACTGGAGGGATGAAC